>LBNU01011033.1:54188-68586 GCA_014162995.1 Artemisia annua
CTTAGGGATCCTTTTATAGGCACAAGGAAAACCCTAGTCGGTTTACAATACTTGAACGACAAGTATACAATCCCTAACTAATAGAATATTCTAGATATACACAATACATTCTAAAATAACTCTTTAGTCTTTATCTTCAAATGATTTAGTCTTTATCTTTATTTAGCAGTACTTTGACCTAGTCAACGAGCAGCACCTTTGATAACCAGCAGTACTTTGATCAACAGCAGTACTTTGAACAGCACTTTAATTATTTCAGCAGTACTTTGACTTTATAACCCAACAGTAAGTCACAGTCGAAATCTTCCACGTTTATTGGCGTCTCGTTTGTTGGCGTTTGAGCGCTACTTGACTCCGACGACTTTCTTTTCTTGGTCGATCCCGTGGATTCAGCAGCCTGACTAACCAACGGTTGTTCTTTCCACTTTTGTTGATCTTTGAGAATGTGCCACGCTTTGGTATGCGCGAAAGCTTTCCTAAATTGTTTTTCAAAATCGAGTTGGGCTCTTTCATAAACTTGAAGATCGTTGCATCTACTATCTTTCAAGCGCACCTACATATTTATAAAACAATATAAAACAAACATATATAAAACAATATAAAACAAGTATATATAAAACAATATAAAACAAGTATATATATAAAACTTCCAAAAATATATATATAAAAAAATATACCGCTTGTGTAAAGTAACCGTTGAACGCAGCGATAGACTCGTGCATAGGAGTCCATTTCGAGTTCAATTGAGGTATCGTGCGTTCGGTTCTCGGCATAAGGGTTTTAAAATGCTCTAGAACTCGCTTCCAAAACCCTTGCTTTGTTTGACGGTCGCCAACTTCTCTATCCACCGAAACTTTAATCTAAGCCTTAGCTAACGCCTCTTCCTCTTCGGGCGTCCAAATCTTATTGACTTTTCTTTGAGGCCGCGTTACCTCAACCTCTTCGACTTCTTGGACTTCTTCATCTTGTTCGACTTGTTCATCTTGTTCGACTTCTTCAACGGGTTGTGTCTCGGGTACCATGTCAACATGGTCGAAATATTCATCATCCTCGGTATCCTCACGAATGGGTAACGGAGCGCTCTCCCGTTCACGCCTTTTTTGTTGGGTATAGCGTGGCTCAAACGGGTCGAAATGAGTAGGCAACTGCGGGAGTTATTGTTGGGGGTAGAAAAATGGTGGAGATTGAGGTTCGTTAAACTGGGGGCGGTAACCGGGTTGTAATTGGAAAGATGGTTGGGGGCGGTAATCGGATTGTGTTTGAATTCAAGGTCGAATTGCGCCCCTCGCTACTCGGTTAGTTTTTCTTGGATCTCTCGTTTTTTTAGGCTCCATTTTTTTAAGCTCGGTATATATATTTTTTGATTATAGAAAGGTGTTTTTTTTGTGTTCACTTCCATTGTTGGCAACAAATATATAGTCAAAAAAGAAAAAGTAGCCGTTGTTCACTTTCCAACGGTCAAAAGATAGCTCCAACGTTCGAAAAAGAGACCCCTTCTCGTGAATGAAAGTTTCACGCAAATGATGGATCATTTGCGGTACCGTGCTAATGGCGGCGGTGTTCCCGCAAATGAAGCACCCCGTCCCGTGCCATCATTCGACCACTGCCAACACCCTTAAGAAAGTTTCGGCCAATATTTCATACATGTTTCTTAGAGATAAGTCTTCACTGAGTCAATGTGTTATTATCATAACTCATTGACTCCATCATCCAAGTCTCGATTCCTATCTTCACTCTGAGTCCCGCCTCAGATAATGATGAGTCTTTCTTCTTCAGACTCTGAGGAACATGTTGAGGATGACTCTCTAATGACTGTTCATCTGGGACTTGATTTATACTTAGGGTAGTTTTCATTCAAATACTATATAAGGGGCAATTAGGTACGAAATTGACCTAACAATCTCCCCCTATTTGAATAGAAAATAGCCAAAGTTTAATTAGTAGTAAGTGAGCATAATGGCTTCTTCTTACATACTGAATTACAACAAAGAATTAAATAATAGAAAAGATAATGTATGATTCTTTTTTTTGTAGTTGCAAAAAATAGAATCTGATACTTCCAAGGTCAGTGAACCTTTTGATTTTCAAGTTCAGGTACAAAAAGTTCAGCAACTGAAGTTCAATACTTGGGGTTCATGTAGTTGGGTTCAGGGGCTGGTTTAATAAGTCAGGTTCAGGGTTGTCTTGAACTATCAGATTCAGGGGGTGGTGTCAAGGTTCAGGGTTAGTTCATTTGGTTTTGTTTAACCACTAATACTTACCCACAAGTAACTAAAACCACACAACACTCTGAAATATATATCAGTCCCTGAAGATTTCATGACTTTGACTCTACAGGTTCAACGTTTTTTTTTTTTTTTTTTTTTTTTTTTTTTTTTTTTTTTTTTTTTTTTTTTTTTTTAAGCCACAACCAATACCTATTCTAAACTTCTTAACCACATTCAGTTTTTTTCAGCCTCTGATCTTCATTAGTGATACCTGATTTTCACGGACTCCTTAGTGAGTATATTCAGAGACAAGTTTAGAATCTTGCTTCATCAGGGACTCCAATTCAGGTTTAGCCCGAAAACTACCAACATCTGCTTAGCACTCCCTGATACAAGCTTAACCTGATAAACCATTTTTCTCCCTGATTCGATATACACACTTTCAGCCCATTCCAATTTATAACTCAGAGTTACACAATCCGAATTCCATCCTTATCACTCCCAGTCACAAGCTCAATAAGCTTAACTCCAACACACACTGATAAACACTATCATCAAAACTCCCTTATAAAATTAATTTATTAGTCACCCTTTAACATCATTTTTCCAACCACAATTCACAACCAATTCGCTCTCTGAGTCGATTTGACTTCACACAAATCAATAACATATTACCCATGACACAACCAATTCGCTCTAATCCTATGAATAACATTAATCCCAAAACAAAAAATTCGATCCATACCATTAACCATCTTGATCCTTATCACACCCTTTCCTGCCCTCATCATCTTAACAACAACAGTTTTAACTTACAAATTCGATTGAACTCTTTTACCATTTCACCCATCTGTCTTTTCTTACCGGATAACCTTCCATCAATTTTAACCCGACCGGGAGTCTGTGTCATTTTCGTGACCTGCGTTTTTTATAGGGTTTTGTGAATTGAGGTTATTTGGATGAGGTGAATAAGGTTTGTTGCAGTCACACATTGTACTCGTATACGAGTTAAGAAGCATAGGAGTACCCCAGTTTTGAAGCAATTATACTTAAACTATTAAATGTAAAACCGGCCATATGAACATCATCAAGTTTGACTCACACCAGGCTCTTCCTCAAGTCTTCTTTGGATAAATAAACACAAGTTGACCACGTTTTGAGAATAATGGGAACAGTACAAATCATCCAAGGACCATTTAGAAGGATAACCTCGAAGTTCTCTTTCGATGAGAACTTAAAGAAAAAGAACCCTTGCAAATTCATCATGATACATTATAGTCCGTATTTAGTCCACATGGTTCGAGCAAAATGTTGTACCATAGGGAACACCGCCCTCTTGCCAATGAAATAGCCATACAACGTGTTAGCATATCTATTGTTAACCTCCTCAACCGATGATTTTGGAATGATAAAATCAACATCAATTATGCTATCACTGGTCTCAATATATCGGAAATTAACTTTACTCCGTAGAAGTATCATCATTAACAATCTAAGACAAGTTTAACAAATGACTAAGCTTGGTTGCATACGAGCTAGTTTTATCAATGCTACTCGTGATGTTGATCCAAAACAAAATTTGGTTGCAAAGTAGTTTCATTCATGGCCACAGTAAAGCTATCACAAATGTTTTTAGTTACCTGGTCATTCTCAAGATCAATACCAATATTGCTTGTATTCGATTTATTAGGTTTGATATTATCCACAATAGTACCACCATTAGAATCAGATTCACCCCATTAAATGGCTCCACACACGATAATACAACCTGGTCCTGCACATCATGTCATTGAATAATAGGTTGTTCAGCACACTCATTTTGAACGTTATTAGCAATACCCATATCAACACTACCAGGCTGTGTAGGCAATATAATGAAGTTAAATTCATATAGAACTCTATGTATTATGTTAAGACAATTTATGTATTTTAAGTGTGTATGTAAATGGGTCGAATTATGTCTATTTGTTTGGGTTGTCTGCACAACCAAACAGGCCCATTTTAGGAAAAGGTATTTGACAGTTATAGTTGCAACGGTTTAATTGTTAACTGTCAAATCCCAAACGTTGTGTCTATTAGTTAGGAGTCATAGTGTCGATTGGAATTGTATAAATATGTGTTTTCTCAGAAAACACATTAACCCTTCGTTTTATATATCAGTTTATTAAAGGGTTCAAACCCATTCTCTTGTTCTTATTGTTCTTGATGATGATGCATACATGATGCTTGTTTGATTAGTTAAACGATCCTGGAATATGAAGTATGGAACCTGTGGAAAACCCAACATGAACAAAATTGATTTTGTTTGTCGTTCCGCTGTTGCTTGTCTCCTTTCTATGCGTTGTACCACAATACTCTTCTTTCTATGTGTTTTTGAAACAACCCTAGATAACTTTGTTTGTCTCGGCTTTTGAATCTTGAGTTATGATCAAAATCATGAATTGTTGTGTTGTTTGATTCCTTTGCTCTGATACCATGTTGGGTTTTCCACAGGTTCCATACTTCATATTCCAGGATCGTTTAACTAATCAAACAAGCATCATGTATGCATCATCATCAAGAACAATAAGAACAAGAGAATGGGTTTGAACCCTTTAATAAACTGATATATAAAACGAAGGGTTAATGTGTTTTCTAAGAAAACACATATTTATACAATTCCAATCGACACTATGACTCCTAACTAATAGACACAACGTTTGGGATTTGACAGTTAACAATTAAACCGTTGCAACTATAACTGTCAAATACCTTTTCCTAAAATGGGCCTGTTTGGTTGTGCAGACAACCCAAACAAATAGACATAATTCGACCCATTTACATACACACTTAAAATACATAAATTGTCTTAACATAATACATAGAGTTCTATATGAATTTAACTTCATTATATTGCCTACAGGCTGTTCACAAGATGTAACACCCTTACCCTCCATGTTTCATACATTGGCAACAAGACTATTAAGAGTAGGAAACCAACATCATCAACCAAGTTACCTATGCTTGAACTCGAGATAGTTACAACACTCTTTCCATCTTTTTTTCGTATGATTACCACCCATCCCTCCCGAATCAAGAAAACCCTTCTGCATGGTTACATAATCCAATTACCAATCAAAACCAAAGAAATACGAATCACAGTAAGCCCTAACTTCAAAAACAAGGCCAGACGAAACCTTGAAAAACTTAAGGTTTCGATATCAATACAACGCAGTAATTCACCCAACCAATAATGAACCCTAAATCTAGTAATAAGTGCATAAGAGTATGTAGATTAAAAGCAGTTTAAGCTATAAACCCTGTATTGACGAAATGACAATAAACCTAAAAGCGGAAAAAACCAAAACGCATCACAACCCTAGCAAAAACAAAACACGATAATAGATGACAAACCACAAGGGTTAATCGGACTATGATCAGGCTGTTTAAACAAGAGTGAGGCACGATTAGAGTGAGAACCGTAGTTAGGGATGTTTAGGTATCGTTAGTCTCCAAAATTGCCAAAGAAGGGGGATGTTTTCACAAATGTATGTTAGTGACACTTCTTTAGAGGACAATATCACCAATGATGATATTGACAAGATAAAATGAAAAGGGAAGGGTCCAACGGAGATACAAATGGCGAGTAATGATGATAGTTATTATGAGGAAATGTTGCAAGAAGCACAAGGAGTGAATATTGTTGATGATGAATATGATGAGAAAATCAGTGGCAATGAAAAAACAGAGTCTGTACAACTACTACTCTCTCGTCCCATAAAAACTGTCCAGTTTGACTTTTTAAGTCTTTTTTTTTCTCAACTTTGACGTTAAATATTTTTGTTTGCGTTATATAATATTTGATGTTAATCATACCAATGAAAATACACTTAAATTCCCATCCATTCATATACTTAAAAATATTTAAGGTCAAAGTTGAAAAAAAAAAAAAAAAAAANAAATATAAGCATGCATTCATTATTTTGAGAGAATAAGCTTAACTATATCAATGAGAATTGTTTATTATGAGGAAAATTACTTGCTGTTAGTCAGCCTCTCAACTACATTCCTTTTCTTGAAACGAAATCTTGGAGTTAATATGTGGTCTCCTTACACCTGATTGAGGTACAGTCCTAAAGATCATAATTTTTTTTAACAGCAACTAACTATCTCACAATATACACACCACATACTATCTCATATGTCCTAAGCAATAGAAACTTTGATATAACTTACAATTTTTCAATAGATTCAGGTCATGTCTCATCTGTCCCAGGTAAAACAGAAAAGAAATGCTTTAAATTTAAACAGATCAAATGGTTCGAACTTCGAAGTTTCCCTATGTGTATTTTGAATGTAGAAAATGGCTTAAAACCATTTTACTTGAGACATTAGATAATTACCAATATCATATAATACACTATTTTTTTGAAGATTTTGAATTTACTCTTTAGAAAATTTTGGATTAACTTTACCAAGGTTATAAATACCGTGAGACGTCATGGCGGCATGGTCAACCCTCAACCCTTAGCATGAGGCATTGCGTTTTTAAGGCGGGAAAAAGTATTTATAAATTTATATCATATTTCATAATTCTATGAGTGTTAAACTTTTGTAAATCCAAGCCCATATCTCCAATATTAGTAAATCCTCTAAACGCTTCTAATAAAACTCGCCACGCGTTGCACCTTTGCGCGCCTTTTTACGCCTCAACTCACGTCGCGCCTAGAATTGACGCTTTTGTGTATTTCGTAATTTTGAGGCCACGCCTCGCACCTTGACTTTACCCCATAGCGCGCTTTTAGAACCCTAACTTTACCCCACCCATATCAACTTGTTCCAAAAGTAAACATTTTTTTTAAACTATCCCTTATATGTTTTAATAAAAAAATGAAATCATTATATTATGAAATGTTTTCTGAATTCTTTTTTGTCCCGGGTATATGTACAAATATTATATTTTCTTAAATCTGCAGCAGGTAAAATTTCTTTAGTAAATTATGACGGGTCAATTTCTGATTTTAGAACAAAGGAGATACTTTATGATTAGCTGACTGTTGATATAAATAATGCATAAAAACGTTATTTATATTTATCGATATCTCTATGTTTTGACGATCACAAAATGTAAAAACATTAAACGTAAAATTACTACGTAAACAAGTATTAAGTTATTTTATATCATCTTATCCAACTAAATCACTTAAGGTATGAATAAACAAATGCCTAATACATTTTATGATCAAATGGATGTTTATTTAAATATTACAAAGTTTATTAAATAATATAAACATATTATATATTTTTGAAAAACATTTTTGGTAATAAAGAAAAATATTTAAATCATTCTAAATATATGAATTCAAATTTTTAACCAAAATCAGTTAGTTTTTCACCAAATAAACTTTCCCCAGAAAAGACAAAGATTTTGGCCGTTACAGATGGGCGGCCCCCTTAATTATAAGGGGCGACCCCCTTAATTTTAAGGGGGCCGGCCTCCATTTAAAGGGGCCGGCACGCACCTGTTTTCAGAATCTTTTGCCTATAAATACTACCTCAAACCTGGTATTTTTCCTCACCTTTTGCACGAATATTTTCAGTTCCAATCCTTTCCAAACATCACTCTAAACCCTTTGATCATAAGATTATTAATCTTTATTTCAAGTGATTCAATCCCTCCTCATCCTTCCTCATCCAAAGTGCAAGAGAAGAATACTCCTTCAACATCAAGTTTAAGAAGTATTGTAGATTAGTATTGTATATTGTGTAAATCATTTGTAAAGTTGTGTTGTGCTTGTAATAAGTAGATCTAGGTGAAGTAGAAGTTGTGTAGAGAAGAAGAAGTAGTGAAGTAGTGAAGTGGTGTGAAGTAGTGAAGAAGTTGTGGTGTGTACAAGCTGTCTAGAAGTCGTGCTAAGTTGTGTAGTGGTGTGAGATTGGTTCTTGCTACAATTAGAACCCGACATTTAGCTTAGTGTCGTTAATTGGTGTAAGCAAAAGTTGTGTAAGGTTTTCTCCGCCATAAGGGGGCTTGTTGACATAGTGAAGAAAACTCTCGAGTTGGGTGCTCGGGGAGTGGAGTAGGACGAAGAGGAGATTCGTAGCCGAACCACTATAAATCCTTTATCTCACGGTGCTATCTTTCTATCTTTATCTCTTTACTTACTTACATGTTTGCCGTTATATTCATTAGTAGACTTTGTTGTTTATAATTGCAAGTTGAGATCATACAAAATTGGAATCGAAGTTTTTTTTATTAACCAAAATTTTGTAAATTAAAAAGACGTAAAACTATTCAACCCCCCTTCTAGTTTTCCACACTGACCAACGTGCAGACTTTGGATAGAGAACAAGTTATAATTAACGTGCAGACTTTGGATAGAGAACAAGTTATAATTAACAGATATATAAAAGCAATTTCAATTAGCAATCCCATGCACTTTTTTAATTTGATCGCAAAAGTTTTATGTTATTTATTTGTATGTTTGTTTATTTCTATCGTTAACATTGAATTAAAAAGAAAGAAGCACTATCTTATGCTTATGTACAGGTACTACTTAAGATTTTTGGATCCTTAAAATTCAACACAGCTGGTTGATAAAAACCAAAAATAAAACTTTGAATTTTTATTTTAAAGAAATTTGTTAGCCTCTAATAATCTGAGATCAAAGTAAATTAGAAGTTTACCATGTTTAAGACTTTGTTTATTTATGTTTCTGTAAGTTGTTTGTGTTAATGGGTCGAATTAGACACTGTCATGGGTTAAAATGTTAACTCAGATAGGTTAGGTATTATAGTTATGGTTAAGTTAAATGGCAGTCATTCTAGTTGGTCGTTTGTCCAAAAGTCACAATGTTTGGACAAAGTATAACTGTCATTTAATGTCGTTTGGACAAGTATATATATGTAGATTGCAGTCAATTGTAATTAACACTTAATCAATATATCATTTTACACTGCAATACTTTGTTCTTATTTTTGCTGTCAAATATTTCCATACACAGTTTTGTATACAGTTTCTACAAGTATGAAACACACACTCAAACCAAATTTCGTTGGCCAAAACCCTATGAACAAATGGTATCAGAGCTTTGGCTCTCATCCATGGGAAAGGCCAACCACAGGGTTCCAATCTGGGAGATATCTCTTAAGAGAAACTCCTAAATGAATCTATCAATGGAACTCTAGGAGAAAAAGCATTTCTCCTATAGGAAAAGAGATGTTAGTGCAAAAGGTACTTGAAAATGAAGCATACAATGCTTCAAAGAAGAAGGAAGAAGGAAAGGTTCATGGAAAGGTTGCTGTGGTTACAAAAAGAGATAAGAAAGCAAGATGTTACATCTGTAAACAGAGGGGACACACATATTGGACGTGTGACAAAAGAAAGAAGTTGGCAAACATTGAATTGCAACAAGATGAGAGTACCATGGAACAAGAATCTGCAGAAGGGGCAAGATACCCTGAGAAAGTGCACATTATTGCAGATTACGTGGTAGAGGGTTCAAATGACAAGACATGGGATCAAGTATGGTATGTAAGTTGCATGTATAAGTTCCACATGTGTCCCAGAAGTGATTTATTCAAAGAGTTGCAGTACAAATTCAAAATGATAGGCAAGGAAGAGAATGAAAGGAAGTTCATATTCTCTTATGGCATAGGAGATGCCAAAGTTAACACAAAAGATGATGACTTGTTGATTAGTAAGGTACAATACACCCCTGAAGTACTCAACATATTAAGTTATGATTTTCTTGAAGAACAGGGTTACTCAGTGAAAATCAACAACCACATGTGCACTATTAAGTACATGTATGAAGAAGAAACCAGTGGAATGAGAAAGGAAAGCAACAATGAATTAATCTGGGGGCCAAAGGAAGTGATCAAAGAGCATGACAGATTCATGGAAGATTACTTTGCTTCCATAGATCCAAGCACTGAATGTTCTTTAGTGAAAGGTTTGGAAGAATTGACATGGAACAGAGATGACACCCAGGATTACATAGATGAAGAGTACATCTCTTGGAATGGGACATTGTATGCTTTAAAGGTAAACTCTTTTAATAGGTTCATATCATTTATGAACTTGATTAAAAAGGATGGTTTGGTATTCAAGAATTGGGCAGTGGTAAGCAAGAAATTTGTAGAGATGATAAAATGGTTCTATCTTGTGTATTTGAACTATGAGAAAATTGATGCCATACCACCAAGAATTGGAGTGATAGATATAGATTTGCTAAGCCTACACAAAATGGTGGCAAGTGTGGGAGGATATGTATCTGCTACATTAGGAAACAAATGGGGAATGATTGCACAGATGCAAGGGCTGACTCAGGATGATGGTGAAGCAATAAAGGATTGTTTCCAAAGGTTTATTGACATTATGGTAGTATACCATGAAACTGCAAGGGTCCCTTGGGGTGAAAAGCCAATGGAAGTAGGAGGAAGCAGCAAGGTTGCAGACCTACATGGCCAAAAGGAAGTTGCAGAGAAGGATGGTACACAAGAGAATGCATTGGACCAGCATGGAGTCAAAGTAATGATGGAACAAGAAGATGGAAGCAGTGAAGACCCTAATGACTTTGATGTCATTGTGTGAAGAATTAGAAGACTCACTCAGAAGGACTTTTGATCTCAAATGATTAGGGGGGAGATTGTTAGCCTCTAATAATCTAAGATCAAAGTAAATTAGAAGTTTACCATGTTTAAGACTTTGTTTATTTATGTTTCTATAAGTTGTTTGTGTTAATGGGTTGAATTAGACACTGTCATGGGTTAAAATGTTAACTCGGATAGGTTAGGTATTATAGTTATGGTTAAGTTAAATGGCAGTTATTCTAGTTGGTCGTTTGTCCAAAAGTCACAATATTTGGACAAAGTATAACTGTCATTTCATGTCGTTTGGACAAGTATATATATGTAGATTGCAGTCAATTGTAATTAACACTTAATCAATATATCATTTTACAATACTTTGTTCTTATTTTTGCTGTCAAATATTCCCATACACAGTTTTGTATAAAGTTTCTACAAGTATGAAACACACACTCAAACCAAATTTCGTTGGCCAAAACCCTGTGAACAAAATTTATGATTAAATACAACCAGGTAAGTAAGTATTTTCTTATTGTTGGAAACGTGCAGGTACTGGGTTCAGTTAATGTGTATGTTGGTGGTGTTGGACATGCTATTCACTTGCTAAACTCATGTTTTTGGCACAAGGTTCATAAGAGAATATCTACTCCGTTGTCCCATGTAAAATACAACCTTTTTAATTTGCTGAAAAGTTTTGATATAAAGTTACCTAATAACACGTTTTGATAGGAACAATGGATACGGTAATATTCATTTGGGTTAACAGTAAGTTTGCTAAGAAATATATCTACATGAGTGTTTCATACATTACTGAGTATTTAATTCATTAAAATATATTTAGGAGTTTTGGGATCTAGAAAATATAATTTTATTGTTTTAGAGGAAATGAGCACTGCAGATACTTGCAATCCCAAACACCTCTTAAAAGAGCTTATATTTTATGGTCTATTTTGCAAGGAACTTGGTATTGGGATTGTTCCTTATATTTGTGTTGGTAGGGGATTCTTTTCTTGGTTGCCGGTCATACGTTGGTAGTGAGATTCATGGTTGTTTGGGCGGAAGTGGTGTTTTGTGATTTATGTTTGGATCAATTAACAGAAATAGAGAGGAAAAACAAAAAAGTTTGGCTAGATGTGAGGGGGTATAGGTGTGTCGGTAACAACTACACCTTTGTAAAAACTGTTGCATCATACAAAAGACCAAAACAATTTTTTAAGTTTGGGTTTATTATTTTTTTATAGGTAAAAGGTCAAAAGACTCAGTAAATATATTACTCCAAAAAACGTGTAATTACAAAGGATATGGGTGAATCCCATATCTCAGCCTATTACATAATTGAGAAAGCTTACATAACAAGATACTTCCAATTCTCTAAAGAAGAAAAAACCACTACTCAAAAGATACCATTAGACTCCTATGAAAACAAAATTACTTTCTACCAAAGCCTTGGAGCTTGATATCATACGTGTCATAAAAAGCATCTAAATTCCCTGGAAGATTGTAAACCTGATCTGCATAGTCATCATAATCATAGTCATCATAATCATTTTCACGATCATGACCACCACAAAATAGGTTCATGGACTCATCAAAAGTGTTCACACTCTTCATCACTGTCGGAATCAACAATCTCTTCCACCTTAGAGAATGGGTTAACCCTCTTAGTACAAGAAGTAGACGGAGAATCCTTTTTATTACTTGGATAATCAACATTTTTAATAGGATGACCATCGTCATCCACAAGAGTAGCTTTCCCATCAATAAGTAACTTTTCAAGCTCCCCAATTTTCTCAACTATAGGACTAGAACCAACCTCCTTTGTTCCCATTGAATCACTCACTAGCAGTTCTTGTGATGCATTACCAGTCTCTAAAGACCCGTCCTCCTTAGCTTCCTTTGGAATACCAGAATTCACATCATTAGTCACTTCACTGGTATGAATACCAAAGTCATCAGTATCATCCATATGAAGGGCATCAAACCGGTTTGATGTAGCAATCTTCGTACCACTCGTACTAGCCACATCAGCGGCCTTCTTCTTTGTAGTATCCACCTTCTTGGTTTTAGGAGGATGCGCTTTAGGTTGATACCTAAACTTAGGACCCATAACAGGTTTAGTAAAACCTCCTTTACCCGGAGCACCGTGACCACCATTCTTACCCTTATTCTTGTTATTTACCGTTTGAAAACCATCATTAATAGTTTGTTTAGGCTGAGTAGGAGGTGGAACAAATTTAGGACAATCAAGCAGCGTATGACCAAAAAGCTTACATGTATCACATCGAGGCGGTTTCCACTCGTATTCAACCCGAATCTTTTCAATAGTAGAGCCCGTCCCATCAAGTAATGGTATCTCAACAGTGAGGCTCTCCCTAAGTACCTGATCCGCCTTGACTTCAATCAAGCACCTAGCAAAACTACTTCGACCCCATGATTCCAAGCACATTTGACTAGTATAAGCATCTAACATTTTCGGTGTACCTATCAATGTGGCTAGGAGACTAAGACCATCATCAGAGAACATAACAAGAGGAACATCATGGAATTTAACCCAGACCGGAATGTTAGTCAAATCCTCTTTGAGGAGATTAGTGTTTAAAGTCCAATTTTTAAGGATTATAGGCCCATTCCTAATCATCTACAGGCCATTCTCAAGTACATCTTCAACACCTTTCTGAGGGGCAAACTTAAAGAAGAAGAAGCCCTTCGCATTCATCATAACCTTTTGAATGCCGTACTTAGCTCACGCATTGCGCACATAATAATCAACAACCCATAAAGCAATACGTTTACCAAGAACTTTTTATGACTTAAAATAGTACGCTTTTTATGATGTTTTGCTTTGGTGTGTAAACTTTAAAAAAGCATGAGTAAATGTATTAAATTTTCATAAATTGTTCCAATATACGTATTATGGTTTGTTGTCACGTTAAAAATAGTGACACGTGCAGTATCCGATTTACTTTGATATGATCACTATCATATTAAGAGCGACGTAGTTGGACGTTTATGAATAGGAAAGACGTTTTACTTCGTGTTAGTTTTCATGTATGTGCCTGTATAGGGGCTCATGTACACGGCATGTCGTAGCATGTATGATGAGACGAAAAATGTTACGTTTTTAGGGGTCGGTTTGAGTCCTAATTCGTATGTTTTTGGTTTGGATTTCACCCAAAGTCGTTTCTTTTCTCATTTTAGGTACTTTTGAAGGGAAAATCACAAAAGAAGCATTTTCGGGCGTTTTCGGAGTGAAAAAGTGCGGAAAACAACAAAAACTCAAAAGACCTTGAAGATTACAGAAGGTGACGCCGTCACACTATACAAGGTGACGCCGTCAGGAACAAGTGAAGTCCAGAATTGGAAAAATACTCGTGACGGGCCAGAGAGTTCGTAGTGCAAATTGGTGACGCCGTCAAGGAAGGCCGTCTGAAAACCCTAATCGCCGTGCTGACGCCGTCAGGTGTTGGGTTGACGCCGTCAGCCCGCAAAGTCTATATATATAGAATGTTTTTCTTTTATTTGAGAAGAATTTTAGAGTGGAGAACTTGGGACCAAAACCCTAGTACGAGTTTTACAGACCTTGGAGGGTATCCAACCCCTTCCATCTTGCATGTTCAATT
>LBNU01011037.1:5422-19301 GCA_014162995.1 Artemisia annua
CATGAGATGGGGGAACCAAGTCAAACCCCCATTCCTGCTGGTCCTAATTCTTCTGACGATTCAAACCCTTGGATAGGTTATCCTGCTTCAGATAGAGACCTAGTCTCTCCTTTTCTCTTTACCTCGGATGAGGAATCTTCTGAGGATGAATATGAAGATCCCTCCTTTCTTCCGCCTTCCACACTTGAGAGATCACAACAAAGGTCTAGGAAGACTAACCCTCTACTTCCAAAATCAAGAGAGGTGGTTCTTGGTCTTCCTGCTTCAGAAGGTAAGGGAGATGACAAAGGGAAGGGAAAGATTGAACAGTTGTAAATGTGATGTGTTCTTGAGCATCTTCATCATCGTTTTCATCAATCCATCTTTCCATTTTCATCTTCAGCTTCTTCATCGTACTGGATATGCATATCTACCACTTTTGGCACTGATGATGGACTAGTTAGACATAGTGTAGTTGAATATGTAATAGAATAGGCTTTACTTTTGAACTTGTTTGTAAGCTGTAACTCTGTTCTTGAATGAATGAATCACTCTTGAATTTATCGTTTGTTGTACTTGTTTGTAGTTTACTTAAGTAGAAATAATGTATGACACATTTGTTCCACTTCAGTAGAAACCATGAGAAGCAATTGTAACAACTTCAGCAGGAACAATGGGAACCTCTTTGATCCTATGTCAGCAGAAACCATCACTGCTTCAGTAGCAACAATCAGTAGCTTACATTGTTCCAAACAGCCAATTCATGATCTGCAAGTATCACCAACTACACATAACTGTATTCTGCAAAAGAAACACAAAGTAGCAAACCAAATATATAAACTAATATGCTATTACACACATTAGATGGTTAGTGTTAGAAATCTAAAATTATACAAGATTTTACAACAACATTCAATCCCCCCTGAGGCATATGCCTCCCCTTAGGCTTATGCCTCCCCTTAAACATTGCATTCAAGGGTTAACCATCCCAATGTGGACAACTAAGTGTTGAAACCTAGGTCCTTCAAAAGCTTTAGCCAATAAATCTGTCACATTTTTATCTGTGTGAATTTTAACCACATTTATCAAATGTTTTTCATATGCATCTCTTATAAAGTGGAATATGCTTTGTTCTATTATGAAAAACTGGATTTTTAACAATGCATATGGTACTTTGATTATCAATAAGGATTGTGGTGTTCATGAAATTAAACCCATAATCTAACAACTGATTTTGTATCCAAAGTACCTGCCCACAACAATTGGCAGCAGCAACATACTCTGCTTCAGTAGATGAGGTAGCCACAATGGTTTGTTTCTAGACGGATCTCGGCCCCACTAACCCCACGAGGGGAACAACGCAGGAGCGTTCACTTACTCCCGCTCAAAACGTGCGGAAGAACTAACCATCCGGGCCACCCCAGCACCGGAACGACCCCAGGAACCAATCCGGGGGCTAACGCATCCATGCTAGAGGGACTCATACCTAACCTACCACCAGGAGAGTTTGTGAGTAAGGAACTTTGAATCCCTAGCTGCGGTAGTGCGAGAGGAGCAGGCGAAAGGTCGACCGAACATCCAGGCTCGGCTAATTGTTTTTGACTCAGAACGCGAAACATACTCGCCACCCCGCCAGGAGGCCACGCGCCCGTACAGAACCCAGTATTCAACAGGATTGGGAGGAGGGTGGACGAAAGGCGCACCCAGGGAATGGACAATATCCTTCGGGAAGCGAACTAGCGGGCGCCGTCGCAGCGTCCATGATTAGGATTCGGAGGTCGGCCAGTCCGAGAGAAATCGGGAGAGCGACAGCCCTCCCCAGGTGGAGATCCTCTGTAACGAACTCGAGCAATGCTCGACATAATCGCAGAAGGAGAGGACACCATCCTCCACTGATTCCGAGGAAACCCGCCCAACAACCGCAGGAGAGAAATCCATCCATTACAGATTCCTCGGACAACGAGGAAAGAGAGACGGGCCACTGGAAGTCAAGAAAGGACATCCCACCCGGGAAGCGAGGGACATATCTCGCCCTGGCGTCTTTGGATTACGATCGATGCGTTCACCAGACGCATTAGTGGCGTCTCTCTTTCCTCGTTGTCCGGAGGAATCTGTAATGGATGGATTTCTCCTCCTGCGGTTGTTGGGCGTTGTCCTCGGAATCAGTGGGAGGATCGGTGTCTCTTCTTTCTGCGATTATGTCGAGCATTGCTCGAGTTCGTTACAGAGGGATCTCCACCTGAGGAGGGCTGTCGCTCTCCCGATTCTCTCTCGGACTGGCGACCTCCGATCCTATCATCGGACGCTGCGACGGCGCCGCTAGTCTCGCTTCCCGAAGGATATGTCCATCCCTGGGTGCGCCTTCGTCCACCCTCTCCCCAATCCTGTTGAATACTGGGGTTCTACGGGCGCGTGGCCTCCGCGGGGTGCGAGTATGTTTCGCGTTCGAGTCAAACACTTACGAGCTGGATGTTCTCGGTTCGACCTTCGCCTTGCTTCCTCTCGCAGCGTACGCAGCTAGGGATTCAAAGTTCCTACTCACAAACTCTCCTGGTGCGTTAGGTTAGTATGAGTCCCTCTAGCATGGATGCGTTAGCCCGCGATTGGTTCCTCGGGGGTCCTTTCCGGTGCTGGGGGTGGCCGGATGGGTATTCTCCGCACTGTTGTGAGCGGGAGTAGTGACGCATCTGCGTGTTTCCTCGTGGGGTTAGTGGGCCCGAGATCCGGTCGAATACACCCCTTTGGAACTGGTACGCGGTTCTGGGTTTCTTCCTCGGTCCAACTAGTTGTCCCAGTGACCGGTCTCAGGTTCGGTCATTCGGAGGTCGCAGGTTGACTCATCTTGGTATTCTAGTCTTTTTGGAAAGCTCTTAGTTGTTAGGTTCCCCCGGATGGCGCACTTGTTGATACAAAAGAATTGGCAAAAAGCTTGAGCTATGCAAGTAACCAATTGGAATGATTATAGCCTAATTGGACCATGCGCACTAAAAGAGAAACAGAAACACCGTTAGGCTTAAATCGAAGGAATTGTTTTCCACCGATTATCCTCACGGCGTGAGAGTAAAGTAATCGTAGTTTTATGGGGTTTAGGAGTTGGAATTGCGTATGAATCTCCTTTAGCGAGGTTAAGGGTCCCTCTATTCTATAGGCGTGTAACCAGAAAGGGTTACTTGATTTCTTAAACTCCAAGGCGTGTCGCTATATCGGTATATTTATAGAAAATATCCTCCTAGTTTTAGAAGAATATCAAATCCGTTCCAGTAGAAATACGTATTGGGACTTTGGCCTCGTGGGCCGGAGCTATCGTATTCACATGCATTACGTGCCCACGATTTGTGGGCCTATCGACATCAGTATGTGTTTCCCGAGCCGGTCCAGGAAAATCCAGTGTAGACTATACGTCATCATCATGCAGATACTTGTTTACGTAAACACGTCATGTTCAGCTGCCGGAGTGACCTTTCGGCAAGAGCTAGGATTAAAATTAGACCATATTCACATAACTTTATTGTAAATTTCCACTTGGTTCTTGAAGTAAACCACTAAAACAAAAAGTCAAGTTTCTTCCTTCTTTCTGATTCACAATTACGGGAGTGTTTGTTTAAGCTTATATAAAGCTTATTAGCTTATATGTGTTCGGCTTATATAACATAAGACACAATTTTGTGGCTTATTTTGACACTTATGGGCTTATATAACATTGACCTATAAGTGTCAAAATAAGCCACAAAATTCTGGCTTATGCAAAACCTTTGTAATAGTAAAAACTTGTCCAAATGATTCGCATTGATAAGCTCTAACAACGGTGTCAAGACTAAAATTCATTTCTAACATGCATGATAAAGTATTTGGGCATATAGAATATCACACATAATGCAAATGATGCTTCACATAATAAAAATAAGGGCCCTAAAAATAATGTAAAATCTGTGGCACAAGACATAACGATCTCATGTCTAATTAGAACCAATTGATCCAAACAAGTGTTTGTTGCATAAAGTTCATGGAATAAGTAGTAGTATATCTGTTAGAGCACACGGTACCATAACATTTGGTACCGCGTTATGCTGATTTGGCAAGTTTTGAGCTCTACCCCATGTGTTGCGTTATGCTTGGCGTTGCCACAACAACGTGAGAAGCAACACACTAGGCCAGCACTAGCATCCAAATGAAATACAAAAAAGTTACACTTCGCCACTGAAACGGCTATAATTGAGTTTCAAATTAAAAAAAGAAAAAAAAAAAGTTAATAATCAATATAAATACCCACTTAATACACAACATTTTTTCACACTTCCACAACTCTCAAACTCAAATTCATATACGTCCATTTTCTCAAAAAATAATTTCGTGATTTCCTAATAATAATGAGAGTTTCTTGAACCTCCTCGGGTTTAATAACCCGAACACGGGGTTTCTTCATTTCCTTTCTCTAAGACTAGATTTATTTTATTTCCATATTGTAGTATTTCGTGATTTCTTTTATGTTCTACTTTCTTTTATGTTGTATTATTTAATTTTTTAATTTCGTATTTTTTTCTTCGTATTATAATGTTTAAGATTATTAGGGATTTAGGTGTTTTTTTTTTTTTTTTTTTTTTTTTTTTTTTTTTTTTTTTTNTATCATTTTTTGAATAAAAGTGTTTGGTAAGTTAGCTGTTAAATGTAATTATAAAATGTAAAATGACATAAAAGGACATATTTATAATTATAAATAAATGTTTGGAGGGTATATGAGTAATTTAAAGTTTTAACAGCTCTTTTAAGTTTAAAAAGCTTCATGAATCAGCTTTTCATTTAGGAGCTATTTGTTTGACAAAAAAGCTTGAAGTTAGTGTATCCAAACGGAACTTTTATTTTAGATGAGATTATTTTTCTAACAAAAAGCTAACAGCTCCCCCAAAA
Source organism: Artemisia annua (assembly GCA_014162995.1). Classification (NCBI taxonomy): domain Eukaryota; kingdom Viridiplantae; phylum Streptophyta; class Magnoliopsida; order Asterales; family Asteraceae; genus Artemisia; species Artemisia annua. The sequence continues at coordinate 10,307 of LBNU01011037.1, forward strand.
AGCCCCTACCAAACAGGCCCAAGAAGTGTTTTTTTTTTGTCCAAAATGTAGCGCTGACGTGGTGAGATTTTTTTTTTAATAACTTGAGTTATGGTAACTAAGGCTTTTAGAGGGAAAGATGTGGTGGCATGCCATTTGTGCATCACTCAGTATCACATCAGTATTTTCACTTTTAATACTCACATCTTAAAAACCCCTTCACTCACAACATAGTTATTTGGGTCATCCATTCACAATTTTATTTTATTTTTCATTTTTTTCAAACTAACTACATTCCATTCATTCAGATATATTATAATACGAAACTTAAAAAGATACGAAAACTAAAAAACATACGAGGGTTATTGGGAGGATATTTATAAAGAAGCCAAATAAAATGCAAGACTGATCATTTCCTCCGTCATTTTCATTTCATTTGATGTCTTATAAGTATTCTGAAAAAAGAAAAAACTCGTATGTTGAAATGAAAGTACAAATTATGATACGATGTGAAAACACAGATCATCCAATTTGTTTTCTTTATGCATCCAACGGATTTTGTGACTGATATTATCTTGTATTTGTGACACACATTTTCACAACGTGGCCTTAATCATTATCTTTCCAGCATTCATCGTGCAAAAAATTTATGAATCACAGGACGTCTTTGTGGCGAAATGTCTTTACATTCAGCAACTCAAATCTTCTTTTGCATCCCCTTGCTTGCTCAAACAGCTCGATTACGCCGATCATAGATTCATTACGAGCCGCATCATCTTTGTCATATTGTTTCTAAACATACGCTTGAATTTCTTCAACGGTATGGGGAGAGAACAAGCCATTTTTGGTATAAAGAATGTGTTTCTGGTAGAGAAGTGTGAAAATTTTAGTTAAAATTAGGTATTATTTATAGTGTAATTTTAGATAGGGTTTTAATTTAAAAAAAAAAAAAAATGAACTTTTAGAATTCAATGGTTTAATTTCCTTTTTTGTCTCATTCTCGCCGTGTGATCGACCGCAATGGGTTCGGCGGGGCTAGACGGTGTCGCGGCAGGGTTTTGGTACGCCGAAAGTCCATCCACGTCGGATTCGGCGCAAATGAAAGTTGCCACACCGTTCCCTCTTAATAGTATTGTTGCACACATAATGAAACGTTAATCTGTTAAAGATTTCGAGCATCCAAATGCAATAGGCGTTTACATTTATTAAGCCATTTGTAACATCATTTACATGATGCATGATCTTCAAACTAAAAAGAAGAATTTGTGAAGATGTTAAGTGAAGAAAAAATGGAACAAACCAAGTAGCCAACAACAATGCGTCAGCAAGAGACAAGAGAGATGGTTGTATGATTCCAAAAGCCACCACATCTAGCAGAAATTTTATGTCTTTATCATATCACTTATCGTATTTTTTAAAAGATTATTTAATCACTAAAAATCATTGAACCACGGGTTTTAAAAATGGGTTACCATCTTAATAGATTCTGGCACCTTCATCTGTTTCATTTTAATAATTTGTTTTTATTATAAAACTATATAACTGAAAGTACGAAAAATAAAAATATAAAAGAAGAAAATACGAAATAAGAAGCGATAATAAACCGTCTTGATTTGTCAACAAAGCGGGTAAAAGTGAGATGGGGGTGCCGCAATATCATTAGAGGTATCAATAACACATCTCTTTTAAAAATGGTTGTTGTAAATAAGATCCAACTACCAAACAGTTACGCCGTATAACCTTGATTAAGACGAGTTTTTATTGAGCTATAAAAACATAGCGGAGTTAATTTTTATTGAGACATATGTATGCTTGTGTGTTCACGTTTACAGTGTGTGTATTTTATATCTTTTGGTCAAGTTTCAGCCGTGCTTCTCTAGTTGTCGAACATAATTGTAGTGGTCACTTTCCAACCTATCAGCTCATGGTTAATTTGAGATTTCGGAACGGGCTTGACTTTACTTTAATAATACACTTAAAATATGAGAGTTTGAGTTTGATCTAACATCATGTCCATTTTTTGCTCGACTCATGCGTAACTACTATCTGATAAAAAAAAAATGTGTCATGACACGAACGGTAACAAACAAATAAGGTATATAATGCAAACAAAAGATCACTTGGTCACATAAGAAAAGCAAAATTTTCAAATTAGCGCAAACCAATTATTGAAAAAATTCGAAAATTCCAAGGTTTGATTAAGAGCCAAGTGTTGGGTGTTGGTGTTCCTCGGAATATTGTTCATCAAGGTGCTTCGTTAATAGGGTGCGCTGTTATGCAAACCCCATTTAGGTACCTTGGAGTTTCGGTTGGAGAACATATGTCTCGCAAGTCTGCCTGGGTAAATACGATACAGAAACTTCGCTCTCGGTTATCCAAATGGAAGGTCAAAACCTTGTCTGTGGGTGGTAGATTGACCATTCTTAAATCGGTTCTCGGTTCTTCCCCTCTTTATAATATGTCGATTTACAAAGTCCCTAAAGGTGTTTTACATGATATGGAATCGATCCGTAGTAACTTTCTCAATGGACCTGATCCGTTGGAGAGGAAAATTACTAGGATTGCGTGGGAAAGAGTTTTGGTGTAACACCCTCAATTTTCAAAAAGTACAGCGGAATTTAGATTGGGTGTTACTTCATAGCACAACAGCTTAATAGTAGAAAATGTTTGTCATTTTAGTCATTTTAAAAGGTTTATCATTCGAATTTTATAAATACAAGAGTTTTACAAAATAAGGTCCCGTTGCTTTCAAAGTTAAATAAATAAGTTTTCGAATGATATTAAAAATTTATAGCCTTCATAAGAATCCGCGCTCCTCCGTGCCATCTTTGCTCATTATGGACCTGAGATAAACACATGCTAAAAGCGTCAATACAAATGTTGGTGAGTTCATAGAGTTTATAAGTTGAACATTGATTTCCAAAATCAAGGAGTTTGTGAGTCATATAGTTATAAATAAGCAGTTGATTATCTAAATCAAAGCATGAATAAATTCATAGTGATTATAGTCAAAATAGTTGATTATCAAAATCAAAGTCAGTCAAAGATAGTTTATTGGTTTGCCCTAACTGGCTCAACCCAAAAATAGTTCGTTGGTTTGCCTTAACTAGCTCAACCTAAAAATAGTTCGTTGGTTTGCCTTAACTGGCTCAACCCAAAAATAGTTCGTTGGTTTGCCCTAACTGGCTCAACACAAAAATAGTTATGATTTGTCAATTAATAGTGATTTCCTGCTATATAGTGAACACACAAGTTTGTCATTTGATAAAACAGTGGGCTAAGTCATTACACGCCCATAACATTAGTCATTGTAGTACTGTGTCATGACCACAGTACCACCGTTCTATTGCCCTAAGCCTCATGACAGGCAACGATTAACAGCCAATCATATAAATAATATGACGAAAAGTAATAAGGCCCCCAAGATAGGTATTTACCAGTAACCTATGTCATCAAATAAAGTGCGTTTGGTGGCTTTCCTCTAGCAAACCAAACGGGGATTGTCAGTCCCAAATAGATCTATCCACAACTATTTACGTTCACCCTACAAGTGATTAAGGTTCATGATCGAGGGACTTTTGGTAATAGCAAACTTAGGCAATAGCAGTCAAGTATAGCATACAGTTGATAAGTCACTTGTAATCATGTTTATAGCAGGTATCTCTTCATGAGATATAAAATGTGTAAACTAGTAAAGTTTATATGAAATATAAGCATGTAACTCATAGTCATATGTAAATAATTAACGACTACTTGTAAAAGTAAAAACAGTAGTTGAGCATGCATCTCCCCCAAAATGTTTATAAAACAATATAAAACAAGTAAAAGTAGGGGCTATGACTCACCTGAGGATTATGGTAGACAGAGATAACGTAATCAGAAGTAGAATGGAAATGACTTTACAAGTTAACCTGAATAATTATAGAAGTCTGGGATAAGTTTAACTTACCGAGAATTGTGATTTGACACAATGTCAGATGTCATAATGAGTTTTGTGGCAGAGGTGGCTTGCGTGGCAAAACGCTTAAAGTTCAAGAACAAAGTTATATACTATATAACTTGTCTTTTAGTATAATGTGTGTTAATGTTTATATTTCCTCGTTTTGAATAATGATAATACGTGTTGTTTACCAAAACTTAGTTGACGATAAATTATAGTAATTGTAAACTGTTCTAGTTGTAATCCATTTTAGAATTTCTATTTATATATTTGAAATGGCTTCTTTATTTGTCGATGTAAGTATAGTTATTGTCTAATAACTATAAGGGTTTGTAAAACGTTTATTAACTTATAAAAGTTTTAGGATGTAAAGTGTCAAAGTTCATTTTTGAAGGGTTGAAATTGTAAAACCATATAAGTTACAACTTATAGAAGTTTTTAAGAAAATGTCAAGTGATTTAAAGTTAGGGGTTGAAGTTTTAAAAGATTAATAATAGTTATAAACTTATAAAAGTCTTTTAAGTAAAGTGATAACCATTTCATAGTTGAGGGGCTGTTTCCGCCAAGTTACGTAACTGGCAAAAATAACAAAAGAATAAAACGAAAAGGTACAGGATTCGAACCCCTGACCTTGCACTCAACAGCCCAACGCCCCAACCATTGCACTAGCCCTTCTTTTGTGTTTTATTTCCCAACGATATATTTATAAAGGTTTTCGATCTGTGATATATTTGGTTAAATCTTTCACAGTATGTAGTATTGCCTGCATGAGTTTTATGTTACCTTGCTTCTTCAAATTTAATCTTGGTTAGTGTTTTAAAAGATGTTATAAAAAAGCTGTTAATTATTAAAAGGAGATTTAAAGAAAAACAAGTTTAGTCTCGGTTTGTTTAAGTCTCGCGACAAGGTTTCTAGACGAACTCAAAACTTAAGTTTTTGTTATGTTTTCTCATGCCACTTTCGGGTTCAAAATCTTTAATGGGCTCGACATGAATAGGTCGACACTTATGAAAATAACTCTTGTTTATTTTTGAGATTGTTTGTGAGTGTTCACGAGTTCAAGGGTTAGCCACACAAGCTTCAACTATGCATTCTTAAATATTGAAAAATGAGTTGGTCGCGTATTTTTGGGGTGACCAATGAGCTCGAAAAGCTTATGGAGGAACAAAATAAGCATGATAGTAAACATGAAGCCAAGATACAAAATGTTTCCAAAGTGACTCAAGCTTTTATAACCCGATCTGCTTCATGCATGCATATGGTAAGTTTTAGAAAGTGAATGCATTAGACAAAGTAATGCAAATTGCAAACCATCATAGTGGTTGTTGTGAAAACGAGTTTTAGGAGGTTTTAAATACATCGCGAGCTTTATTAAGAAAACTATACGCGGGGTAAGTGTTGAAATATATGGTTTATACAAGCTCATGTGGTGGTGTTGAAATATATGGACTTGTCTTCTTGAACTTTTGAGTAATAAAAGATTTCACCAAAGGGGTGGTTGGCTGGGTGATTTGATAGTGTTGTGATTGTTTCTGAGGTTAGATCTATAGTTTTAACATGGTATCAGAGCCAGGTTTTGATCTCCGTTGGTTCTTGATATTAGGGTTTCTAGGGTTTGATCTCAAAATTTGGGGGTTTTGTGTTTGGAGAGCAATTGGGCTCAATTGAGGCTGTTTTCTTAACGGCCGTGGTAGTTATTGGTGTTTTGTGGCGATTCTTGGATTTGTCAGTTAGGGTTTCTTGAAACCCTAATTTGTCAATTTGGGGATCTTGGTTCTGGAGGCCTTGTGGTGTTAATTGGGTTCTTTCGTGGTTACTAACAGTCTTGACTAAGTGAATCAAGGGTGTTGGTGATTGGTTCATTCCGCTGCGTATCCTATTTCATCACTGTAAGGTTTTCTTTCTCCTTTAATTCACTGGGTATTTTAGTTATTCACACTGCAAACTGTTAGAACCTAAGTTTATCCACATTTTATCAAGTCTCGGTTATTTCATCATTTGTAATAGGTTGTGATATGTGTCTAAATACACATATATTTTATACTGTTTGGACCCACAAAAACGACCAAAAACACACAAATGACCACAAAATGTTACAAATATCATTGAAATGTGTTTTTATGTGATTCAGGTACAAAAAGATTGAAAATAAGTGAAAAGCATGCAAAGTTCACACAATTGTCATTTTCAGTCCCTGGAGTTTCACAAATTGTCAAAACTAGTCCCTGAAGGTTTAAAATGAAAGAAAAGTCAACTTTAGTCCTTGGGAAGTCAAACTTATTCACAAATAGTCCCTGGATAAAAGTTTTCACAAATTGGCAATTTTAACCCCTCAAGTTTCAAAAATGGCAAAAATAGTCCCTGGGTATTCAAAACTTGGAATTTAACATAAAATACCCTTGTACTATTCATAAAATACAATTTGGAACATTTTTATAACTTTTGGGAAATTACATAATTAGTCCCTCAAAATCCAAATTTTACATAAATGGTCCCTAAAGGTTTAAATAATGGAATTTTACAACTTTGGTCCTTGTACTATTCACATATGGCAATTATGGTCCTTGTGATAATTTTGGAAACATGTCAATACAGGTCCTTGAAGTTTGGCAAAATTACAATTTTGGTCCTTGTTTAAATCTAAAACCAAACGGATCCTTATAACTTATATAACCCAAAAACAAACCAACACCCTTTTAATAAAAACCCAACCCATTACCTTTTTTATTAACCTGGCCCATTTCACCCTAAGCCCAACCCCAACCCAATACCAGTTTTTAAAAAAACAAAACCACCCCCGTCCCTTTTCCCTCCTTCTCCACTCACACCCTGAAACCACCTTACCAGTAGTGGTTTTCCACCACCACTTGGCCACCCAACTCACCAAATCAAACCCTGCCACCTCCACAACCCCCTGACACCCTTAAAACCTTCACAAGCAACCTCCAAGTGGCTATAAGACTTTTGGCGCCAAAACTGAAGTGTGTGGCTAGGATGAGTTACAGAGCATCAATGGTCAAGATGAAGAGTGGGAAATATCTGAAATCAAGTGGGGAACACAATGGGTCTATAAAAGAGGAAGAAGAATGAAGAGAAGAGTACCTTGGGCTAGCCTTGGTCACGTAGTGATCATTTTAAAAGCTTTTCTTTAAATTAAATGTTATTTACTGTTTTAATGTTGTAATTTATCTTAATTTAGTGTAATGAAACCTTTATTTTCAGTTCAATCTCAAGTTGTCTTTACATTTTCATGTTTTTACTTTACTGTCATTTAAATTTCAAGTCATTTAATTTATTGTTGTTATTCTTAGTTGTTTTATGGACTCAATAAGCCACATAAGCTCCTGACAAAAGCTTTAAAGCTTTTAGAAACCTTAAATCAGCTTAGAACTTAAAAAATGAAAAAAAAATCACTAAAAATGGAGAAAATAGAAAAATAAATAAAAAATTGTGAGTTCTTGAAGAAGATGATGAAGCAGAGGTGAAAATGGAGTGCTATGGGTATTAGGAGCTTATTGGGAAGCTAATAGGTGTAACCTTGTCCATTGGTTCCATGTTCTCAGTCCTTCTTCATTTGTAAGCTTCATTTTTCAATTTTGCATTTTACATTTCTAGTTTTCAATTTTCTTTTATTTTTATGTTTCTGTGTTTATTTGATGTTAGTTAATGATTTTATGTTGTAAAATTAAGTGGTTATGTTTTGAAAATCATTTGTGCTTTGAAATCCATTTTGACTGTCCATGTTCTTGAAATAGAATTTCATAGGTCTAAATATGATTAAATACCATGTTTATACTGAAATAGGTTGCCTTATGCTTAGGATTAACCTCTGAAATGTATATTTTAAGTCTATACAGCTTTATGTTTTGAAAATCTCTTTTGAGTCTCATTTTAGCATTTTCCTTAATTTTTGCAATTTACTGTTTCCAAGTTAAATTTGTGTTGAGTTCTTGTTTTTCATGTTTGTTTGTTGTTTGTTAATGATTATATAGCTTAATTTTTAGTTGCTATGTTTTGGAATTGATTATTGTTTTGAAATCCATTTTGGCAGTCAATGAATGAAATCTTTGAAAATCATAGGCTTAAACTGTTTTGACACCATGTTTAAGTTGAAAAAGGTCTAATTTGACACATTATTACCTCTGGATTGGAAATGATAAGTTTATACAGCCTTTTGCTTTGAAAATATCAATTCAGTTCCATTAAAAGGTTGTTTGGCATTAATGGTGAATCTGTGTTTAGGGCTGTGTTAAGTGGTGTTCTTGTTTGATGTATGCTTGATATGTCCTAAGTAACTCAGAGAAACCTTAATCAAAGAGTGTAGCATGTGAAAAGTCAAAATTGACACTTTGATCTTTTGAATATGAGCACTGTGAGATTGTTGATCCTAGAACCTTGCATATGTGTTTAAATGTTGTTTATCTTTGTTTATTTCATGTTCTTGTATCATGTTTTAACATAATCAGTGCTTAAATTCAGTCCAAAGTTCACAAAAGTCAACTTTGTTCATAAACATAAAAAGTCAAAAGTTTTAGTTTTTCTAGTTTTTTGAATAAAAAGAAGATTTAATTATGGCTTTGTTTTTAAGTTTCTGTCTAAATGCTCATAGGGTATTCTAGTTTTGTTGCTGATCTTATTGTATGTATTTTTGTTTATTTTTGTTGTGCTTATTCTACTGCTTATTTTTGTGCTTTTTGTTGCCTGTTTTTGCCCTGTGTCACAAGTATGCTGTCAAGTTCATGAGCTTGCATAAGCTTCATGACTTGACCATATCTTGTGCACTTGGCTTCTTTGTGTAGCCTTTGTGGCATATTTGTCATATTTATGCTTGTCTCTCAATTTGTAGCTTAATTAGACACCTTATTTACCCACTCTTTTTTGTCCTATCTAACTCACTTCACTGAAGCAAACAGTGAAGTGAGTTGTTTTTACTAAGCTTCTCAAAAAGCTCCTCACTGAGACTTGAGAGTGTGAGCTTGGCTTTTCACAAAGCCAAGCAAGTCAGCTCAATGTCTCAGTGCTTGTTGAGCTTATTAAAGCTTATTTGATAAGTACATGGGAGCTTGATTGTTTGCC
>LBNU01011037.1:20049-60446 GCA_014162995.1 Artemisia annua
TGTTTTTATATATTCAATCACATCAACATCACACACATTCATTGTACTGCAGAATGTCACACCTCATCAGGACATAAATGACCCGAGGATATAATTTTATACTCCTTGGTAAACTTGCATTCTTCTCCCGGGCCCCACAGGCCTTTTTTTTTTATGCTGTTAACCATTCACAAGTGGTTGAGAGAAATAAAAGATGTGTGGTTTGGGAGGAATCAGGTTGCTAAGTTATTTTATTATGTTATGTTTAAGTGTAAGTCCATTACTCGTCCAATGGGCCTCAAGCCCATACGAATTAGAAAAGGGAAGAGAAGGGAGTGTTTGTCACACCCTGATTTTACCTGTTAAATGGCAGCGGAATTGAATTCCCGGGTGTAACGATCATGGCATCTCATACAAGGTTACATTGAACGACCTAAAGTGTCGTTTTGTAAATACAACGTTTGATCATTTTATTAAAAACATAAAATTTTACAACATAGGTCCCAAGTGGTTTTACACATTTATTGAAAATAAAAATGACAAGATCAAACGGTTCATAAGTGCATTGAAGTAAACAGTGAGACGCGTCGACTCCTCGACTCCATGATGGTCCATATGCAAGTCACATGTTGTTATCTTAGTAACGTGAAAATACATTGCTAAAACGGTCAACAATAATGTTGGTGAGAAATCATAGGTTTATGAAAATGAATGTTGTACGATAACCATAAGTATAAATGAATGACGAACTGTCACAAAATGGAATGACGAACTGTCACATAATGGAATGACGAACTGTCACATAATTGATAAAATTGTACATTATCTCTTAAGCTCATGACCCCGAAGCTAGACTGTAGGTAATGCCCCTTCAGAGTGTTTTGCCAGACACTCTAATAATGATCAAATGAAATGCATCCGTTTGACTGTTGGTAACCCCAACACGGATGGAGGCGTCACCCTCAATAGATCTATCCACTCACTCTCGCTTAAATACAATTAACGGTTCATGATAGAGGACTTAAAGCCACCTTTGAAGAAGATTTGGTGCGGGGGGGTCCTTCAAATCCAGTTCCCAAAAGAAAAGAAGACTACATGAATTACAGTCATAATAAGTGGGAATGAATTACATCACATACGTTGCCATGAGTAACACACTGGCTTGAAAATATGTCAAAAAACCTAGAGGCTATTATGCTATTCCCTGGAGCTTGAACAATCTCAAGAACTGCAAACTTCTCCTAAACCTAATTCAGGAGATTGATCCACAAAGATAAAGGAATAAGGAATTCCTAGTGAATCTAGAAAAAGAAACAAAGAAACAAAAAAAGTCCTTTACCATCACGAGCAGTAATCCAAGAGCTTCATCAAGAACGCTCAAGGTGATATTGCAGCTAAAAAGGCTTCAAGCAAGAACTTGTATGCGTTGAGTATGACGAGAAAGAAAGACAAGAAGCTGCTGTTCAAACAAAGTTCAAGAAATCAATGACTAAGGCTCAAGAACGAAATTTCTTTATGGACTACTTGAAAGGAAGAGGATACAAGGGTTTGACAAGGTTGAATCATTCTCAGATGAAGAAATTATATGATGATGTCAGAACAGAATACCAAAGAGTTGAAGTTCAGGGACTACAAATGGCGAAATAATATTAAGTTTATTAATATTAAGGACTGAAGATAATATATATGGAACGATGGAGGGTCAAATGTGAAAGAATAATAACACATTTTATGTGTTATTCTTATAAGAAAAGACTACATGGACTAAATCTAATCATGGCGCAAGTACAGGGGCTGAAGACGGACAAGATCAAAGTTGAATTGTATTATAAATACAATGCAACATTATGTACGAGAGACATCATATTAGTTTATTAGGTTAAACGAGTGGGAAAACCCGCGCGTTGCTGCGGGGTGTTTTCCGATAACATTTGGAGAAAGAGTGTTAGCTTCAGTTTATAATCCATGACTGGATAGTCAGCGTGAGTTCATAAATGTACACAACAATGATATATAACCATAGCTATTATAGATATAAGTTCACAGGTTTAAATGTGATACAAAAGATGGTGGGTGAACACATTAGAGCTTCAGGCGAAGTATTATACAAAAGATAAGGCATGTTTTGACACATATTTTTGCATGGCCAGCAGAAATATGTTTCAAAAGATATTGTTTCCTAATCATGGCAGTAGGCCGTTTAAATATTTACATTGGCAAGTTAGGCAGATAGATTACAGTTTCACCCGAAGCATCATACAAAAGCTAAGTCATGAGAACTAAGTCACTGTTCAGGTCTGCTTCTTCTTTTCAGTGGATCTGGTTGTCGGTTTTGCTGTAGCTGCACTCTCGGTTGTTGCTGCATAAAAGTAATGAGAATAACAAAGCTAGGAAAAGAAGATAAAATGGAAAGCATGAAAACGAATGGTAAGTTGTTAACTGTTTTTTTTTGGCTATGTTATAATATATACTGGTTAGGTAGACACTGTTTAGGGGTAGGTTGGTTTACTCTTGCTTATATAAGTACTACCAATGTGTGTGTAAGTGTGGGTAAAAGGGTACTAATTATTTTTAAAAAATACTGTCAAGAAGAATGTCTTTGACCCTTAAGCTTGATGAATTAAAAGAAGCGGCTAATTCTGATAAGTTACATCGTGCTTTAAGAGTGTTGTTTTTACAGGAGGAGGCAGAGAATGAAGGGCTTGTTTTGGTATTGCTTGATAAATGTGATGATGCTCGTGCTAGAATTGCAACAAAAAGGGCATTGCTTCAAGAGGTTGGGAGTTTTAATGGGTCAAATTCTGTTGTCGGCAGTGCACTTCAATGCTTACAGGAGTCATTGAACAAAGATTCACAACTGCTAGTGGCGCTAGCTGGAGTGTTGAATCTTGCAAATGAAGCACGCACGGAGAAACGCCGTTATGTGGTTACAATGGAGGAACATAATTAGACAGTGTTTCTGTTGTGTTAGTTGTTCTTGTGCTGGTAAGTAGAAGTTCATGTAGGGCTGGAATTCTGTATAATATTGTGGTCTTGTGTTGGTGATTAAGATCATGCTCTTAATCTTTGGATGCACGGTTGTAAAATATTGTACGTATTAATAAAATTGACCACTTTGTTTAGTAATCAAATATGGTGCATTACTTTTTTTTAATTTTTGTTTTTGTTTTAAGAGAGATTGATAAGCTGTAAAATTTCCAGTAGGTATAAAGTGGTGTGGAATTTTTTGTTTTTTTTTTGTTTTTTTTTGTTATAGGTAAGTGATAATTATGTAGGTTAAACTATTTGATAAAAGGACTTCTTGTGAGTTTGTGTAAGTGGCAAAAGTTAAGTCATTATTAAGTTGTGGATGGTGTTTAAAGGGAATGCATAAATAGTAAAGTATTTGGCAGTTTTCTTTTGGTGTTATCAATGAGGATCGGAAGAGGGATAAAGGTAGTGACTGCATGGATCTGAAAAAGAACTGTCATGTTGTAAACAGGAAAGGTAAAATTAGTGATTCTGTGTGGTTGTAGTTTAAAGAAACTGCATAAACAGGTAACCGGCTGTCGTTTTTTTTGGTTGGAATCTGTTTTGTTTACGCGTGTGTAAAATGTGTTTTGCTTTAGCGTGGCTATTTAAAGGATGCAGGTGTATGTTATTTTTTTAGGTAGAAAGTTATAATGCCTAGGTATCCAAGGTGTGCGAAGCTAAAACAGGATGCAAATTCAAGTAANGAATCTTGCAAATGAAGCACGCACGGAGAAACGCCGTTATGTGGTTACAATGGAGGAACATAATTAGACAGTGTTTCTGTTGTGTTAGTTGTTCTTGTGCTGGTAAGTAGAAGTTCATGTAGGGCTGGAATTCTGTATAATATTGTGGTCTTGTGTTGGTGATTAAGATCATGCTCTTAATCTTTGGATGCACGGTTGTAAAATATTGTACGTATTAATAAAATTGACCACTTTGTTTAGTAATCAAATATGGTGCATTACTTTTTTTTAATTTTTGTTTTTGTTTTAAGAGAGATTGATAAGCTGTAAAATTTCCAGTAGGTATAAAGTGGTGTGGAATTTTTTGTTTTTTTTTTGTTTTTTTTTGTTATAGGTAAGTGATAATTATGTAGGTTAAACTATTTGATAAAAGGACTTCTTGTGAGTTTGTGTAAGTGGCAAAAGTTAAGTCATTATTAAGTTGTGGATGGTGTTTAAAGGGAATGCATAAATAGTAAAGTATTTGGCAGTTTTCTTTTGGTGTTATCAATGAGGATCGGAAGAGGGATAAAGGTAGTGACTGCATGGATCTGAAAAAGAACTGTCATGTTGTAAACAGGAAAGGTAAAATTAGTGATTCTGTGTGGTTGTAGTTTAAAGAAACTGCATAAACAGGTAACCGGCTGTCGTTTTTTTTGGTTGGAATCTGTTTTGTTTACGCGTGTGTAAAATGTGTTTTGCTTTAGCGTGGCTATTTAAAGGATGCAGGTGTATGTTATTTTTTTAGGTAGAAAGTTATAATGCCTAGGTATCCAAGGTGTGCGAAGCTAAAACAGGATGCAAATTCAAGTAAGTGGCCAGAAATGCTAGCCTTTTATTGGCAACAAAGTTCAATGCAAGATATTGAAATGGCAAGACAGATAAGTGAGTTGTCGGTGAAGCTGGCTGGTTTAATGAGGGAAACAGATCGTTTTATTCAGGAGCTGCAAAATATCGATGATATGTATGTGCAAAAGATGATAGAGCATTTAAAAGAGGTCCAATAAAAAGATGATCAAAAGTATACGCATTTGGTCACGTTGGTCGATGAGCTGGACCTAAATTCTCGCGCTAAACATATCTTCGCTTTAGAGCTTAATGGAACTGTTGGTTTCTAAGTGTTGTGGTGGTCATCATATTTATGTAAGATAGGCTTGTAATAAAATAATGATGGTCATGATGTTCATGTAATATGCTTTTGTAATATAATGTACTCAATAAAATCTATAATAAAGTTTGTGAACAGTATTACTGTGTAGCATATGATGAAAGTGAATCAAGAATGAAAATTTTAAAACAGTGTTTTGTTTTTTTCTTGTTGGAAGAAAGCAAAGGGAGATGCTTTATTTGTGATGATTTCTCTATTTAAGTAAACTGGAAGGTATATGCAATCCATATTTTGTTTGATAGGTGTATAATAAAAGCAAAAGAAGGCAATGTCTAGGCGTCCTAAGTGCGATCAGCTTAGAGTTGAAGCAAATTCTAACAACTGGTCTAAGATGTTGGTTTTGTATTGTCGCCAAGCTAGCATTCAGGATATTCAAATGGCACAACAGATGAATACCCTTTGCGGAAGGTTACTTGGTGCTAACCGTGAAAAAGTCAGTTTTATTCAAGAACTTGAGACTGTCGGAAACACTTACGCTCAGAAAACGGCTGAGTATTTGAGGGAAGTTTTGGCAAAAGATGAACAGAAGGTACTACAAATGCGTTTAATGGTGGCTGAACTGGAATTGAATGCCCGTAATCATGATGTCTTTATCATGAAACTTAAGGGTCAAATGCCTTTCTAAGTGTATTGTTATGATCACGCAAGACTATGTGTATGTGTTTAGGCCTAGCATAGCTGATGATGCTTGATTGTAAGATATTTGTTTTAATAAAAGCTAGGCTTCATGTTATGTAACTGTATGTGTACTGTAAGATATTTTATGCAATAAAAAAAAGAACGAATTTCAGTTTAAGAGATGTGAGCCTTACTTTTTTGTCTTTTTTGTTGAGGGTTATCCTGTTGAGCAACTGGGTGCGTCATTGGTTCGTTGGCAACCTCCTTGTCTTTGATCTGTTCTGCATCTTTTTCTTGGAAAAGTGGCCGTTTGACTGTTTTCGGTTTGATGTCTTCGGCTTTAAGTTTTGGTGGATCTTCATGAGCTGTGAGTGGCAGTATTGGTGGTGTTGCTACGATTTCATCTAGAAACATTCAGAAAATATATATGTACATATATTATTGAATAAAAAAAAATTCTTTGATAAAATAGTAAAGCTATACCTGGCTTTTTATCAGCTGATATGTTTCTTTGCTGCTGATGATGTGACGATGGGCTGGTCAGTTCTTTAGCTTGCACGGTTTCATGTGTGTCTTCGGATGGATTTTCTTCATTTGTTATTGTGAGAAAAGATGCTGACGGTCCTGTTTTTTTTTAAAAATAAAGTAAAGTCTATAATTGGATGCAATATTTTTAATGAATAAGAGCTGTGAAGTAAAAAAGATTCACCTTCGATTGCTTGTGTTGATTCAGCTGGCTTTTCAGGCCTTTTTTTCTTGTCGAAAACTTGATCTAGAATAAAGCTTGTTGTGTCGGTTGTTTGGTTGAAACGAAATTGAAAAATATTCTTTTGTCCTTCAGTGTCGAAGATCTGTGCGGGTATTTCCTGCTGGTCTTGTGTGTTATGCATTCCAATGAGTTCTGAGCATGTATATCCGACAACATCGTCTGCTCCAGGACTAAAGAAGGTGATAGGAGCTGTTGCGGACTGATCTTTGATGAAACCTTTGAAACAGTACCTGTACATGAACAATAGGGTGAATATGTTTTTTTTTAATTTGTTTTTTAAGGTCTGTAATATTGTCATTTTGAATATATTTTACCTATAAAAAGGTTTATCCTGCATTCCATGATCCATGCAGCGGTAAGTCCCATCTCGCTCAACGAACCTTCCCATACATTTGTTGCAAGATATGTAGAACCAATTCCTTCTGATATTAATGCCGGCTATTATTGCCTCAGCAGTGAATTGAACACCCTGCAAAGATTTGGGTAAATGATAAGATGGTGGTAGAATTTTTGGCCAAAGTTTAGTTTTGCATTCTAAGAAAAATACCTTATAAGTCTGAGGCTCCACTTGTAGAAGGGTTTTAAGCGGAAATCTGTTGCGCAATTTTTCTTTTTCACTATCTGCATACGGTGTTTTGCAGATCCGTAGTTGTGGAGTTGTTTTGCACCTTTGTGTGTATCTGTTATAGGTAAAAAAGTTTGACCAAAAGCATTTTATCAAACTTTGTATATAAAGGTGAGGAGATTTTGATTAATGGTTTCCAAAAATCTTACTGCGCTCTTGCTTGATCAATCTGTGGTATTTTTGGGTTTAGGTAACACTGTGTTGCCGACGTTGCTGTTAGCTGATAGTTATCTGCAAAGATGGTATTTGAAAACATATTAGTGTTCTGTTATCTAGAGAGAATATTGTACTCTAGTTTAGATCAAATACCTCGGAATCTTTCAACACGGCAAGAGCTCACAGCAATCATAACAGGTTGTTCCATCGTTTCGAGCCTATGGGTTTCAAAATTCTCTGCCATCCCATCCCACATTGTGAATTCAACTACGTTACCACTGATGACATAGTTAAAGTATTAGAAGGATAAAAAAGTTCATCAAAGATTAATAGAATGTTTTTTAAAAATTTTAGGGTTGAAAGGTTACATACTCAGAACTTTCAATGTCAACTTTTCTGTAGATGGTCTGCTCTTGATTGTCTTTCTCTTTGCGGACAACTTTGCCAACCGATCTGAGGTGACCCATGAAATCTGTAAATAAATAAGTATTAGTATTGGGACATTTTGTTTTTTTTATAAAATGCTGATGCTAAAAAGGATGACCTGTTAGAACGGGGTATTGCATTTTTCCTGTTGCGTCTTCTTTTGGAATCTTTGATTGCAGCTGGTTGTATGCAACGAATTTGAAATAGTGGTGGGGGTATGTCTGGTGCTGTTATAGGGTCAAACTTGGTGATCCTTCCAAATCTAAGGCTTGTTTTGTTGTCTATCGTTTGCTGGTAAGGGTCGGTTGGTTCACACATAAACTCCGAAATTCTGTAGGTTGATCCAAGCTTGATTTTTGCGTCAAAATAGTTGATTTCTTTAATATTCATGTTCCCTTGTATTGCATTCCCCTGTGAACAAATGTCTGTTGTAAGATAAATTTGATCACATAAGTTTTTTTATCTTTATAGGATTTGGTTTTGATCATACCTCTCTGTCTATTAAGATACAACAATATCCGGTTTCCTTTTTTTTTTGGAGAGACTCCGCCTTCTTTCTTTTTGCCGTACGTAACTGAAATCCATTTTCTGTATGCTCTGACCTCAATGATTTTGTTATAAGAGGTTGGGCGTAACTCAGAAATTGTTGAAATGATTGGCAAGTTACTGCTTTCAACAATTGCTTTTCCTGATGAAAGTTTCACTTCAGTGAGTGCAGTACTTGAACCTTCTTCCGTTTTGTCTTGGGATGCTTCTGAAGCAGCAATAGCCACAGCTTTATCCATTTGACTGAGAAGGTATAAGAAATAACATGTTATGAAGAGAAAATGTTATGATAAAGTGTTGCAGTTAAATTATTTAGTAACTATAGAATATCAAATATGAAATACCATTGGTCTTCAGAGAACACAGGAAAGATGTGATAATACTTGTCTACACAGTGACCGTTGAAAAATAAAGTTAAAGCAAATCAAGGTTTTAAAAGAGGCAAAAAAATAAAAACAAACACCAACGAAAAAAAAATGATGAGAAAAAAAAAGAAAAAAAAAAGAAAAAAAAAAGAAATCTGCGGCTAAGGAAAATTTGCATGATTTATTTGTGCCAGAAAATCTTTGTAAACTATGTTTTTAGTCTCATTCGGTTTCCGATTCTGTTGCTGCTTCATAAGAATTTTTAGGCCATGAGGAGACGTGGCTCTAGAAAGAGCCACATATAACTGTCCATGACCAAAAACCGGTTCTGGAAGGTAAACACCGATTTTGTTAAGAGATTGGCCTTGACTTTTGTTGATCGTCATGGCATAACAAAGCTTAATTGGAAATTGATGTCGTTTGAAAAGAAATGGAAGGTTTGGGTCTGTATGGATTAAAGGAATTCTGTAGATGAAGACTTTTTCGCCAACTCTCGTTCCAGTGATGATTTGAACTTCTATAAGTCTTGACATTAGCTGTGTAACAATCATGCGTGTTCCATTGCATAACCCGCCTGCGAGAGTGACATTTCTTAGAAGCATCACCGGTGCTCCCACTTTAAGCTCAAGTAAATGGGGCGGAAAGCATGGCAAGTTGAAACTGTTTAGATAGTCATGAGGATACAACATTTCTGTGTCAGCGCGACTTTCATCGATTGGCACTGCAACATCATGGCTTGCGTATGTTGTAATTTCTCCTTCAATCATCGAAAGAACATGTGAGTTAATAACGTCTGCGGTTTGATTTTTTGGACAGACAATCGCCTTTTGTTGGAGAGTGATTGCCGAAGGTGTTTGCAGAGTACTTTTGTCATAAATGAAATCTATTAACTTAGGAATACCTTCTTCGTCATCATGTATGCAATACCTTTCTGGAATTTCAATCCATGAGGCATTTCTACCATCTTCTTCATCAGGCTCACCAATTTTTCCATCACCAATATCCAAAAGCCATGAAGCAAAGGAGTGTGCAGCACTTTGTTCTTCTAAGCTAAGATCTGATCGAAATAGCCTCATATTTTCGCTGAGTGTCATAAGAGTAAAATGTGGCCACAGATGTGATTTTGCAATCGATGATCCTATGATTTCCATTCTCGGTGCACCTTTCTTGACCGGCAGTGTCTGCCTAAAATCTCCTCCTAAAACAATTGTTTTCCCGCCGAATAGCACATCTGGTGAATCAAGTATATCTCTAAGTGTTCTGTCTAATGCTTCGAAGCACCGACGATCATTCATAGGTGCTTCGTCCCAAATAATGAGTTGTGTTTCTGCCAAGAGATTTGCTATCAGAGTATTTTTTTTAACTCTGCATAACGACTCGTCTGTGAGGTCTAAAGGCAACTTAAATCTTGAATGTGCAGTACGGCCTGAGGGAAGGAGCAAAGAAGCTATGCCAGATGAAGCAACCGCGAGGACAATCTTACCTTCGGAACGAAGAGCACTGATAACAGTCTTCCACAAAAAAGTTTTGCCCGTACCTCCATGGCCATAGACAAATATCAATTCTTGCTTATTTGCTATGTATGCATTTATAATTAGATCGTAAATTCTTCTCTGCGCATGATTGAGTTTAGGCACCGAATCATCTCGCTCTTGTGCTAGCAGTGGCCTGTTATAGTTTTTTTCTTCCATAAGCAAGCGGTTGCTCAACTCATCGAGTAGATTTTGCGGCGGTGGTTGCAGCCCATAATTCTCGACTGATTTACCACAACTGGTTAGTAAGATTTCAAGCTCATATAATATATACCCTTGTAATTCTGCATCGTTCACATAGTAATTCGGNAATTAGATCGTAAATTCTTCTCTGCGCATGATTGAGTTTAGGCACCGAATCATCTCGCTCTTGTGCTAGCAGTGGCCTGTTATAGTTTTTTTCTTCCATAAGCAAGCGGTTGCTCAACTCATCGAGTAGATTTTGCGGCGGTGGTTGCAGCCCATAATTCTCGACTGATTTACCACAACTGGTTAGTAAGATTTCAAGCTCATATAATATATACCCTTGTAATTCTGCATCGTTCACATAGTAATTCGGAATGCGTACTTGTTCTGAAACAATGGCTGGAATATTGTGGCCCATCTCTCTCCAAAATTTATCCCATAACTGTATCGGGTTACTTATCTCACAATGAATTAAAAGCTGAGCAAACAGGAATCTAAGTTCTGCCGAAGACGCTGATATACATGCTTCTTGAAGAGCCGTATCCCACTCTCTGTCATCACCAAGAAGGCCTAGAGCCTGACATGCTGCTCGATATGTAGGATAAAGGGTCTGGTTTACTTTTCGAACATCTTTGAAGCCTTTACATCCTTTTTGATGGCACAACAACATTCTAAAGTAGAACAACTCACCAGAAGTTGGGTGCACATACGCTAGGCGACCAATAGAATGGCGAGCATTTTTCCTTTTTGTCCAAGCCTTGCTATCATCGTGCCAAACAAACTCTGCCGGAAATTTGAGGTAAGTTAAATGACGCCCATCTGTGTTCTCAATATTGTATGTAAACCATTATGTCAATGTTGTCATTTTCTTATCTTCCCGATTTACAATTGCCTCCAAATTGTCACCATCTCGAAAAGTAATATGCTGCATGTTTTCGAGGTGAACTTGAAGTATCTCCACTGCTGGTTCCCGGCTATGTATTTGGAATTTGAGAATCCTCCAACAGGCCTCGGGAGGACATATGAAACGACCGTCAATAAAATTCTGTATCTCATCAACGTGGGCCCGTGATCGAGTTGCTGAAGTAGATGCATCACCAACAGACCTGGTTACTTGTGCAAATATTCGGTCTGTTCCTTTTGATATATACTTAAACAGATACTTAATAAGCATGCTCCACCCGCAGTACTCAACATTGATATGTGCTTCAAACTTGAGGGATAAAGAACGGTTATATGGTACAACATAGGAGTTATCAAGTTTCACACGGTTTTTGGTTGCAAAAATGTTTCTTTGTCTTCTGCGATAATGTACATGACCTTTATTGTCAAAGAAAGTCTCGTTGTTATATCTCTTTGGGAAGTTTTTTTTGCACTTCTCACCTTCCATACATGGTGCGTTCAAGTTGACTCTCCCACAGGGCCCATGCATCATCATCTCGGAGACAATTTTGTAGGCACGTGGATCAAGCACTGGATCAGGCAACTCTGCAGATATATATTTGTCCACATCTTTAGCGTCTTGTACTTTGTCAGATGAAGATACCCACAAAAGTGTGTGGCAATGCGGTAATCCCCGTTTCTGGAACTCGATGGTGTACAAAACTGTATAAGAAAAAAAGATGAGAGGCAAAAAAAGTTAGGATAGCATTATATATTGGAATGAAAGGTTAAATTTTGAGAAATGTAAAAGATAGATACCTCCAGTGACATTGCCAAACGGCTTCTTTTGTTTAAGAAAGTTGACAAAGTCTTTTAGTTTTTGCTCAAACACTCTGCATATCACATCCGCCCTGTCAGATGGTGTTAAGTGAGGAAACTCTGCCATGTATCTCCGAATTTCAGGCCAATTCCCATTACATGTAAAAGTTATGAAAAACTGTGGATTGCCAAGATCACGACAAATCGCCAGCGCATCCAAATAATGACTATACATATATCTTGGACCGCCGGTGAATGAAGAAGGCAAAATAATTCTTGAGCCGACCTCAGATCCATTTTGATCACCTCTTGAGACTGCATCATACAGGCCTGATAAATATTCGCCACGAATATCATCTTGATGCGTCCTATAGAAATCCATCCTATTTTGCTCGAGACAACAATAAACACCAACGACATATTGCTGGAAAAGACGGCCTGTTCGAAAGAGCAAATTATAGCTATCATGCCTTGGATGCAATTGATACGTGTAAAATGCATTCATCGAAACCCGTCGCATTCTTTCATTTGGATTTGCCGACCATGTCATCAACTTTATATGATACCCTGGTTGTCCGTAAACAAAGATGAGTGGAAATTGGAGCGACATATATGACTGATGAAGCTTGTTTATCCTCTTCGCTGGCCCATCTCTATATTCAATAATAATATCATAGTCTGATTCCGTTGTTGGACCGCTATCAAACACTATAGCTCCAATAGCCTGTGATGTAGGCAGCTCATAACCGCGCGCACTGTTACCGTTGTAAAGCCTAACCTTAAATTCAGGGACGTCATTCTCTGCACACTTATCACGTGCTGTTCTGAATACTTGGACCAGTTCATTGTGAGTGTCTAAAAATTCTATGAGCCCTTCCACAATCTGTGGATTCAATGGATTTGTGCCAGAACTGGTAAAGTGGTCCATTCTGTTTTGTACCTCGTTCTGTGTGTCGTAGATATACAGCTGCAAGAAGCATGGCTTATCATCACCGGTAGGACAAAGTGATCCAATCTGGTGGTAGACCTGGCCTGAAACTTTGAATACATATGGACCCCTTCCTTGATTGACCGTGTTGTCGATGTTTGCACCGAACGAAGTCATTGCAAACATTTGGTTGTAGGCTCTTATATGTTGCATAAAAGTAGCGTCTGAAAGAAGGTGTCTAATATAATCAGGCGGTTCTGGTTCCGATTCTATATATACTTTACCGCCTCCACAACACAAATGATATGTGGCATCGCGATGACCTTTCAGCCGTTCTCCATGCCAAAATGCAGCGTTGCAATAACGACACCGCTCATTACAGTCCCCCAAATCTTCATATAGAAGTGATTGATCTGCAAACACCGAAAATAATGTCAGCTAAAGATTGGAAGACAATGTATACGAAGAGAAAGCAAGCACTCAAAAAAGGCACAGTAAGGTTTACCTTCACTTCGATGAACATTAGATTGTTGGCTACCATGCTCGAAAGAACTACTCTGTGAACTACTTGTTGACAGACGTCGCCTAACAGAACGCGTGGCCAGATTAGCTGGTGCTTTTCTTCTAGTACTCGAACACACTGGTTCAGGTAGATAAGTTGTTGGTGTAGTTTGCGATGAACTGCCATTATTAATAGATGCTCCTATAATAAAACAAAAAAAAATCATATTAACTAAGATGCAGATGCAAATTTGTGTAGACAAACACGCTGAAAATTGAATGGCAAGAAAAGCAAAGAAAATGTTATCTAAAAATGGAAAGACTATATATGTAAATAAAAGGCAACTCATTACCTTGAGTGAAATGGAAATCACATTGCTGTTCAGTATGTTGGAGACCAACTGGTGCATCACCACTTGGTTGACTGAATCCTGTGGTCCTTTGATCAAGTGGCAACAGAGGACTGTCACTACTGTCTACTCCTGCAACGAAGCATAACAGAATTCATCAAGTAAAATAAGTATATAAAACTAAGTGTCTAAAGTAACTTATTCCATGGTACTTTAGATAGCAGGGCAAACATGTATGAAAATACCTTTTGTTGTATCAGAAGCTTGGTGGTGATCATCACTCTGGAAATTATTGTTAAAATCAGATACTGAGGTACTCGTTGAAAGATTATTGTTAGAACCATAGGCTGATCTACTTCCTGAAAGACGTTGCCGAAGAGAACGCGCAGTCATATCAGGTGATGCTTTTCTCTTCTCATTTACATACAATGATTGAGTGAAATTATCTGGCGAAGAATTTAGTGGCAGGCCAGTGTTATTAATAGAGGTCTCTGCAAGAAAGATACACAGAGCATATTAGCTAAAATCTAAATGCAAATTTCTTTGTGTAAAGATATAGAAACCTACGTCCACTTTCATGAGGCCGTGCTCGCTGAGTATAACCACGAACAACATTCACCGAGGTAACTTGCGAAGTATTTGGCGAGAAACATCTTCCATTGATCTGATCTGTATCATCAGTATTAATTGTAGACTGTGAACAATCTTGAAGAACAGAGTTCACATCATTCATATTGGAACCTTCAGTAGCACTTTCAATTTTTTTTCGCCTTTTGTGGGTAACCTTATCTGCATTTTTAAAATGTCCATTAATTGCATGCCTTATTTTACATGACATAAATATAAAATCATGTCGGTCTGTAGCATTGACAGTGCAACAAAAAAAGAAATTGACTGTAACACCCCAACCCGACAAGGATAGAAGTGCTACATTACGGTGACATATCAAAGCATATACAGACATACAACATAAGTAATACAAAAGAATTCCAAAGGTTACAAAGGAAAATAATCTGAAATACAAGGTTACAAAAGAGAATAACAATGAAATGCTAAGTCTGAAATATAAAACTCTTCTAGTCATCTCTAATCCAGAATATAGCTATCAAGGTGAAGTCCACTAACATCTTATGCACTCTTCACTCATATCCCAGCTTCCCACTAAAACCTGCCGCGTAAGAAAGAAAACGCGGCTGAGCTTAAAAAGCCCAGTGAACAGATATAACAACGAAGTAATAATGAAACAGAATGAATACTGAATAAGGTATAAAGGAAACAACAAAATGTAATCAAAGGTAAGTATGAAATAGTAATAAGAGGTAAGGTAAGGGTTAGTCATCAACCACGAGCCCAGAAACAGATATAGAGCCTTCATAATAATGCCTTCATAATAATGCCTTCAATATAATCATAGTCACATTCATAATCACACATAAGGCAACATATGTAGGGGAGACCTACCAGAGTTGTGAAGGACGTGCATGCACGCAGCATCAATCACCAGATACAGATAACAGATAACAGAAACAGATCTAGGATGCATCCATACGCCCCCACAGAAATCAGATTGGCCATAATAAATCATATCATAAAGTGTGCACATAACATAACAAAAAGGGGACGTGGCAGAACATCACTCCACTGCCCTGGAGTCATGCCAGAGGTGCATCCCTGACACGGACATGGAACCCCCATGCCTAGTGAAATAAATTTGGCTCGGGTGTCAAACTAGAATAGGTCAAACAGAATAGGTCAATAGAATAGGTCAACAGAATAGGTCAACAGAATGTCATGAATGACACAGATCATAAGTCATCATAATCAGATCATATCAGAGTCCATATCATAGGTCATATCAAAAAGGTCCAAATCAGAAGGTTCAAAATCAGAAGGTTTAGATAGCAAAGGTTCATAACAGAAAAGGTTCAGAAAATAAAATGGGGTTTCATAGCAATGGCATCGGGAACCCTAAACAAAATGAGAGATCAAAAGAAAAGGAAGTCATGNAGTATTAATATTTTTAGTTTTCATGCATGAACCTCAAAACACAGATTTTACTTGTTGCCATGACTTCCCATAAGTCCATAACAGATATCAAGGATTTACATTTTCATTTGTTCTAATGACTCATCGTATATTGATTTATTATCTGATCGTTTTAAATCTTATATAAGACACTTTTTTTTTGCATGCATGCTTTCATATTAGGACTTATCAATTCCATGTTTAGATCCTTTTCGTTTATTAGGTTTGAAATACGTTTATAAAGTCGAGCCAAGGGTGCTCAATAATCGTGGCAGAAAGATACAAATGCGCAAGTTTATTTAGTCGATTATATATGTTTGTCGTTCTTTATTTCATGTGTTATTACTTACGATTTCATGTGAACTTGGTTATGATTTTAGGTGGTCATTATAACGACAACAATCAAAATTACATACTACGAATCGAACCA
The DNA here is from genome assembly GCA_014162995.1 of Artemisia annua. Lineage (NCBI taxonomy): Eukaryota > Viridiplantae > Streptophyta > Magnoliopsida > Asterales > Asteraceae > Artemisia > Artemisia annua. Next base: position 36,089 of record LBNU01011037.1, read on the forward strand.
AAAAAAAAAGAGAGTCAATTGAACAAGGCTGTTAAACGTTACCCTTGATGCGTGATCGGGTGGAAGGGAAAACAAGGAACCGAGGACCAAGAATCACGACCCGACACCGAAGCCGAAACAACCCAAACCAGACCCTCGTCTATTTCAGGAGCAAACAACCCTCTCGAACCAATGATACCCACAATCAAAACTACACCTTCTCGAACCAGAACCCACAATCACCACCACCTTGTTCCCACCCTTCGAACACCCTTCATCACAGCTTGATACCAAAAGAAATAGCAGCCACTACCGTTGTACACGTTGCTCAGCGATCAAAGAAGAAGAAATATTAAGCCGCCACTTTATTAGACTAGGGTTTTTAGGTGTGTCGAATGAGTGAAATAAAATGGATACATGAATACCTTGTGTCGACTAAAAAAAAAGAATACAATTAGAACAAGGTTATAGGGCTCAGATCGCACAACAAAGAATTCCAACGATTGCACAATAACTTGGTCACCAACTCGCTTCTTTTTCTTCTTCCTTGTTTCATGAGGCTGAATAAGGAGGCTGTTAGGGTTTTGAATGGAGGAGAGGGTATGAGGCCGTGTAGTTTTGTGGAAAGAAAAATTAGAAGGAGCGTGTGATGTAAGTTGGGGAAGTGGCGTGATTATGTGGAAAGAATTTCGGGTTTTTAATTGGTCCAATAACTTCCTACATTAACAAATAAATATGTATGCACAAAACAAAAGAAATACGGCCCATATTATTGTGTGTTTTAAATTTAAGAGGTATTATTAGACTTATGTTATAGATTCATGTTAGAAATTTCAATCATAACGCATAGTTTAGGTTTGTAATTAATCGTATTCATAACTTATGAAAAATTTAAAATTATACGTAAAATTAGAAAATTCAGAATTTAGGGTTTTACAACTCTTCCCATCTAAAAAAAAATTTCGTCCGCGAAATTGAAATGCATCTGAACGGAGACATATCAAATTATGCAAAACATGAAAACCTGGTTTCTCATGACTCGATCTAGACAAGTTGGTTTCAGATTCCTCAGAATGAGACAAATCAGGTTGAATCAGGTTAAAAGGTCAATGCAACATACAACTGATGGCAGGTGAATAACACGAGGAATACAGATAGAAGTTAGATTGAGTACAATATCAAACAGTAGCGAGCTCTACAATGAAGCTAAATATGTTTATCAAAATACAGAGATCAACAAACACATCTCGAGAATCCAAACATATCAAATCGTACAGTGATAAGGCAGATCAAACGTATAGGTCGAAAGAATCCTAAAGTCTCAATAATCACAGATAGTCGCCAACGGAAACAGAAATCTAAGGCTTCTCTTAGGCACTTCTCAAGATATCCTATGAACACAATAAGTGCACTTATATGACGTCAGTATTATCACGTTGATCAGGCATCATAATACTAGCCTCACATAATATGCCCTCATGATGGTCATACTCTATCTCAAGTCATGAATCAAAATCTATAAGCCACCTAGCAGTCCCACTAAATTCCTATGGTTGGCCCTAGTCAAAGATCAATAACGGAACAATGTCGGCAAGACAAGTGGAACTCGCAATGATGCAACAAAATCAAGAAATATAACCAAGAGGAAAACCGAAACTACTCGTAAGAGTAACGAAAATCATAGAATGTCTATGAGGAGTAAGGTACGTCATCAAAAGAGTCAATCCATTCATAACATAAATTTCAAGGTTCCAATCTTGAGTAGTCGGTCCATGGTTGTCCATCAGTTCATAGGGTGAAAAGAAAAAAATTAAACTTGAGTATGGTTCCTCAAGCCTTCGGCAGTTCTTCATGGAATTGTGGTATGGAATTGCGAATCTTCGTCACGATCACCGAGCATCCTGTCATCCGCCAATCTGCTTCTGCTCTCAATTCATCTTAGTACCACTAAAATGAATAGAGAAGCAAGATTGCGGTCTTCGACAGGTCTTCTATCACGGCTCCAGGTTTTAAGGTAACACGCTGCTGCCAACTCTAGGTCATGTGCTAATAGTTCGTCTAGTTGTCTTGATGTCTGAACCAAAATCTCCACATGCTGCATGAGGTATACTCCGTTGATGGTAGGTCAGTCGTGAACATCTTCTATAGTAACAGATTTGGGCGATCGAGAGTCATCAAAACAAAAGTAGCACGAAGTAGATTGTTAAAGGTCACACATCAGATATGGCAGTCTATGGTAGCTTAAAGAATAGCCAGCCAATCCATAACCAAAAGACCTCAAATTCAATTATATCAAGGGTAGACAGACTTGTAGGATGAATACGGTTATCAAAACAAATTGATAGTTCATATCTCATAATCAAGCACTAAATTCATCAAAAGCGTTGAGATAGATAAGCGAACAGTTCAAAGTGTTGGGATCTGGTTAGCTCATTAGCACAGATGATAGGCAGAGTGTGTATCATCGGTAATACAAACATCGTATGGTTGTTAAAATTGAAATGTACAGAATATCAATTGTTGGCATCATCATGCCCAGTTAACAATTTCATAAGGGGATATTATCAAGATCATATCCTTCCAAGGGAACTAATTAGCAGACAAGGTTCACCATTCAAAGGGAGGGAACAAAACTCCTATATCCATGGTTAGTAAATATTAGAGTTCTCGTAGGGAAGAATTGGATTATGCAAAGGTCAAGTATTATCAATCGACACATTGTGTCTAACATAAGTACGAAATTCAAAGAATGTGTAAAACACATTACGGTTGAATAATCTTCGGAACGATCAGAAAGGTATCAAAATGTTTATCAAGCAAATCGGAGATGGAGATCAAAATCAGTAGTGAAACTTAATGGTGTAAGGTATCAATGTAGTGTCCGGAGTATTCCAACTTACTTGGAGATCAAACATGGGATGCAAGACTTCTAACTTCTGGGGCAAGTTCTTATAAGGCTTATCTAAAGGCAAAGGCACGAATCAGAGTGGTGCAGAAGCAATGCTACTAACATAGATGTCCTAGTCTACCTATTCCTCACCGGTAAAATAACTTATGCTCCTATTAGGAGATCTTAAGGCAAATATCAAAGGTTATCTTATGAGCGCCTACAGTGGAAACTTAGTGGTCCAAACTTCACAGGTCAAGGTTTAATGTACTACAAGTCGCAGCCTGGGCTCTGATACCATAATTGTAACACCCCAACCCGACAAGGATAGAAGTGCTACATTACGGTGACATATCAAAGCATATACAGACATACAACATAAGTAATACAAAAGAATTCCAAAGGTTACAAAGGAAAATAATCTGAAATACAAGGTTACAAAAGAGAATAACAATGAAATGCTAAGTCTGAAATATAAAACTCTTCTAGTCATCTCTAATCCAGAATATAGCTATCAAGGTGAAGTCCACTAACATCTTATGCACTCTTCACTCATATCCCAGCTTCCCACTAAAACCTGCCGCGTAAGAAAGAAAACGCGGCTGAGCTTAAAAAGCCCAGTGAACAGATATAACAACGAAGTAATAATGAAACAGAATGAATACTGAATAAGGTATAAAGGAAACAACAAAATGTAATCAAAGGTAAGTATGAAATAGTAATAAGAGGTAAGGTAAGGGTTAGTCATCAACCACGAGCCCAGAAACAGATATAGAGCCTTCATAATAATGCCTTCATAATAATGCCTTCAATATAATCATAGTCACATTCATAATCACACATAAGGCAACATATGTAGGGGAGACCTACCAGAGTTGTGAAGGACGTGCATGCACGCAGCATCAATCACCAGATACAGATAACAGATAACAGAAACAGATCTAGGATGCATCCATACGCCCCCACAGAAATAATATTGGCCATAATAAACAGATAATTGAGCTCATAACAGATAACAGATAAGGGGACGTGGCAGAACATCACTCGACTGCCCTAGAGTCATGTCAGAGGTGCATCACTGACACGGACATGGAACCCCCATGCCTAGTGAAACAAACTTTGGCTCGGGTGTCAAACTAGAATAGGTCAAACAGAATGTCATAAATGACACAGATTATAGGTCATCATAATGGTCAGATCAGAAATACATATCAGAGGTTCATATCATAAGGTCCAAATCAGAAGTCAAATCAGAAAGTCCAAATCAGAAGGTTCAGATAACAAAGGTTCATCACAGAAAAGGTTCAAAAATAAAATAGGGTTTCATAGCAATGGCATCGGGAACCCTAAACAGAATGAAAGATAGCAAATGAAAAGAGATCATGAGAAACCTTTACTGAAAAGGTCAGAATATCTGTACCTTATACCGCAGTGCAAAACATAACAGAGACAATAAGATCAGAAGCGAACTCCTTCTTCAGCGAATCTACACGAATATATGCTCGTCTTATTAATAACTTATTTTAAATCAGATTACTTATTTTAGTCAGCTTTCCATTTTTAGTAACTTTCCTCTTTAAGTAGTTTAACCATTTTAAGTAACTTTCTATTTTAGGTAGGTTTCCCGATTTAGTATCCATAAATAGTAAGCTTCCCGAAATAATGATTTATTCCTTTAATGGTTAAAATGAACCGTCAAAATATTTGAGGTTAAGAATGATCAATACAATAGTTTAGGGTTGATTTATCAATTTAGTGAAGTTTAGGGTCTAAAATGTAAATTATCAAAATTAAATATTAAAAGTCAAATAAAATTAATTTAAATGTTAGTTTAATAAATTAATATTAAGTAATAATTTTGGACCCCGTTATTATAATTTATATAATTTATTAACGTACCCACGATTTTAATATTTATGCCGCGACGACCTAAGACTCACGCACTAACGCCAAGAATGAACGAGGCATGCTCGATCTCAAATACCATGCATGCGATCACATGATTAATAAACCATCCTTAACTTGATTTAAAAAGTATACGTATGTTCTTAATCGGGATCCTAACTCGACTTTAGCAAAATGAAAGATGTTACTTTCAAGTTTCATATAGTATTAATATTTTTAGTTTTCATGCATGAACCTCAAAACACAGATTTTACTTGTTGCCATGACTTCCCATAAGTCCATAACAGATATCAAGGATTTACATTTTCATTTGTTCTAATGACTCATCGTATATTGATTTATTATCTGATCGTTTTAAATCTTATATAAGACACTTTTTTTTTGCATGCATGCTTTCATATTAGGACTTATCAATTCCATGTTTAGATCCTTTTCGTTTATTAGGTTTGAAATACGTTTATAAAGTCGAGCCAAGGGTGCTCAATAATCGTGGCAGAAAGATACAAATGCGCAAGTTTATTTAGTCGATTATATATGTTTGTCGTTCTTTATTTCATGTGTTATTACTTACGATTTCATGTGAACTTGGTTATGATTTTAGGTGGTCATTATAACGACAACAATCAAAATTACATACTACGAATCGAACCAAAAAAAAAAGAGAGTCAATTGAACAAGGCTGTTAAACGTTACCCTTGATGCGTGATCGGGTGGAAGGGAAAACAAGGAACCGAGGACCAAGAATCACGACCCGACACCGAAGCCGAAACAACCCAAACCAGACCCTCGTCTATTTCAGGAGCAAACAACCCTCTCGAACCAATGATACCCACAATCAAAACTACACCTTCTCGAACCAGAACCCACAATCACCACCACCTTGTTCCCACCCTTCGAACACCCTTCATCACAGCTTGATACCAAAAGAAATAGCAGCCACTACCGTTGTACACGTTGCTCAGCGATCAAAGAAGAAGAAATATTAAGCCGCCACTTTATTAGACTAGGGTTTTTAGGTGTGTCGAATGAGTGAAATAAAATGGATACATGAATACCTTGTGTCGACTAAAAAAAAAGAATACAATTAGAACAAGGTTATAGGGCTCAGATCGCACAACAAAGAATTCCAACGATTGCACAATAACTTGGTCACCAACTCGCTTCTTTTTCTTCTTCCTTGTTTCATGAGGCTGAATAAGGAGGCTGTTAGGGTTTTGAATGGAGGAGAGGGTATGAGGCCGTGTAGTTTTGTGGAAAGAAAAATTAGAAGGAGCGTGTGATGTAAGTTGGGGAAGTGGCGTGATTATGTGGAAAGAATTTCGGGTTTTTAATTAGTCCAATAACTTCCTACATTAACAAATAAATATGTATGCACAAAACAAAAGAAATACGGCCCATATTATTGTGTGTTTTAAATTTAAGAGGTATTATTAGACTTATGTTATAGATTCATGTTAGAAATTTCAATCATAACGCATAGTTTAGGTTTGTAATTAATCGTATTCATAACTTATGAAAAATTTAAAATTATACGTAAAATTAGAAAATTCAGAATTTAGGGTTTTACATTGACCAAGAATACCTGTAACATTACTTCTTTTTAAGCGTTGGCGACTGAAAAAAGCGGGCAACGATGGCGCTGGTTCGTTGGTATGGCCAGCATCACGTAAACGAAGTTCCCTTGCTGTAATGCTATCCTTTGCTTTATTGAAACCCAAATATTCACATGGAAGATGATGGACTGTCTTCAAACCAAAGTCCAGCATTACCGGGCCTGAATAAGCATTCACTGAAAAAAAAAGATTCAGCCACACCCCCATGACAGAAAGTAAAAAAAAACAATGAATGACCGAAAAACTCACCACAGCTAAAAACTGATGCATCGGCTGAGCTCGAACAGACATCAATAGAATTAGACAACGAAGGTTCGTCAATTCTGCGGGGGTCACACTCAGGGAGAATGGAAGTTTTGTTTCGGTTTGAGCTTTCAGAGAGGCGATCACGGTTTTTTCCAATATTACTTTTTAAGTTACATTTCATAATTAGAGCACCGAAACGGAACACGAATGAGACAATGGGCCAAAATTAAGTGGATGAAAATTACCGAGACTTTAAAATAAGGTATAATAATAAGCACATACATTTTTAAGTTAGATTTTTTTTCAAAGAGATAACAAACAAAAAAAAAAAAAAAAAAAAAAAAAAAAAAGATTAAATGCAGACATTAAATAAATCCTAAACCCTAACCCATCGCANCACACATTAAATGATGAAACCCATCTCATTAAATTAGGGCCAACACATTGATTATTATACCTCCTAACCCTAACATCGGGACCTAATTAAACCATTCCAGAAATCATGTCATTAAATTAGCATCCATAATCATAAATAAACCACTTAATTAAACCACCTCATTAAATCGCCCCTAACACCTAAAAAACGGGAAAGTATCTCAAAACCCTAACCTAGCTAAGTAGCAAAGAATACACAAATAGAATACCACTACACTAACAATAATCACACTCCAAACGTGAATCACACATAAACCCACAGAAAAAAAAAAAAAAAATAAATAAAAAAAAACCAAAACCTTATCACAACGCAAAGAAGACTTTTTTGACCCCTGTTTGTGTGTTTGAAGATAAGGTTTCCAGAAATATAAGTGAAAAAAGGGTTGCCCAACAACTATAACACATGGATCATTTGTGCACCACAAATGCAATAAAAAAATAATTCCACTATTGAAATTCCTGTAGCTCTCCTCACAGTGCACTGTAGTTGCAAATGGGTCACATTCGTCGGTTCGGGTCATCCTTGACTGAGGTTGGGTTCGGTCACCGGAGCTGCAATCCTCGGATCCATCCAGTGAACGTGAGTTGTGAGAGACAAAGAACAGTGTCGGGTTTTATGGAAATCCACTTTTTCTTCTTGGGTCGGACTGGAGCACCCTGGAATAGAAATATGGGCTAGAAAGCCCAACAAATAGTATAGTAATATAATAAATACAAGTTCGTAGTTCTTTTGGCCTCCTTTTCCTTTGCTACACTGTAGAGGCAAAAAGAAGACAGAAAGTAGCAGTTGGTGGCGTGGTGTTTAAGGGGCAAAACCTTCGGGGTTTTGCCCCGGTATTCGACTAGGGGATCAAAAGTATTTTTCTAGCACGATATTTATTATTTCTCGACACTCATTTATTTATTAAGTTTCATTATTCTTGATTACAATATTGATTCTGCATGATTGTTGATTGTCGTGATGCCTTTCGTGTTTTATTAAATTACTTTTGTCGTTTAATTGATTAATTACGGCGTAGTTGTTTATTGAGCTACGACGTAGTCATATATTTGACTATGGCGTAACAATATATCCAACTACGGTGTAATGATTAATTAATTATTCAGTGATTTATTATTTGATCTTTATTTCTAGTTTATTATTAGTTTTGTTTGTGTACTTTCATGGCGAGTCTTAGGACACTCTAATTCCCGTAGTGTTTAGCGTTGGTTGTTCCTTAGAGGCTTGTGGAATTAACCCTAGGAAGCAAGCCGCTAGGGATGTGACTTGGTGATAGCAATATCACCATACACGTGCGAATTAACCCTAGGACTACCTATCAATGCTATACGCTTAACGGAGTTAGAGGGGTGTAGGATCTGACCATGCCACATCCGCTAGACTTATCCATGTTAGTAGAGGCACTTAATGACTCTTACATCTTCGTACCAATGAACCCACGGCTTTACAATAGTTTTGGATAGGACAAGGTGTAAGATAGACGTAGGTGATTTAACCCTCTGATCCGAAATGTATTTAATCCCCAGACGAAACAATAATAGACACCGTTACTTTTATTACTGAGAATAGATTTCCAGATGATCCTTGGTCACTAACAATTACCTTGGTGAGGAATCTAAGATTATAGGGTAGACAAATTGACCATAGGAGTCTACCGCCTTTACAACGGTTTGAGAATTAGATCTTAATTATCATCCCTTTAAGTTGTTTGCCAGAAAACCATGCCTATTGATTACATTATATAAATCTCATTTACTTTCGTATTCTGTTTATTTACATTTATTAGTTTAGTTAATCTCTTTAATCATAAACCCCCTTTTGATAAACGTGACATAAACTCTAATTAGGATCCAAACACTTAGCTCTTGGGACGACCTCGGCTTTACTAATTAGCTATACCTCACACGACCGGGTACACTGCCCGTTAGTGCATTAGGTAGACCTTAGGTAAATGAGACTATTATAAATATTAAAACCTGGTCAGTAAAACCTGCATCAAGTTTTTAGCGCCGCTGCCAGGGAGCTATTAGGATTTTAATTTGAGTCTTTATAGTTTTTAGNACGTGACATAAACTCTAATTAGGATCCAAACACTTAGCTCTTGGGACGACCTCGGCTTTACTAATTAGCTATACCTCACACGACCGGGTACACTGCCCGTTAGTGCATTAGGTAGACCTTAGGTAAATGAGACTATTATAAATATTAAAACCTGGTCAGTAAAACCTGCATCAAGTTTTTAGCGCCGCTGCCAGGGAGCTATTAGGATTTTAATTTGAGTCTTTATAGTTTTTAGTTCTTATAATTTTTGTTATTTTTGTTTTTCTCTTCTGTTTTCTTTGTTTGTTAGTATGTTTCAGGAAGTCATGGAGATGGAGCCCGATTTTGATAACATGACATTAAATGAATACTGGGAGTATCAGCGCAAGGAGGAGGAGAGATTCCATAGAAATCTTCGTTTTAGGGGATTTACTACGAGACCGCTTACTCCAAAGCCTGTCTATCAATCTCCCCAAACATATTCTAATACGTGTTATGTATCTCCTCAAGCGTATGATGAGTTGGATATGGATAACATGACCATGCAAGAATATGAATGGTACATTGCCAATCATTGTCGTGAGGAGATTAGTTTGAATAATCACACTCGCTGGAAAGACCCGGATTCTGACAAGGATGAGGAGATCAATACTGAGTGTGATGATGATGAATTTGGGGATGTGAACCATGAAAGTGAGGACTTCCTTAACTTTCCTATTTCCCCTATTTCTAACGTTTTTGCTAGTGTTTGTGAACAGGTTATTGATAAGGATGATTTCGACCACTACAAGCGATGAAGAGGATGTCTATGAGGAATGTGAGGAATTGGACTTGGATGCTTATTGGGATATCACGGTGGAGGATGTTGAAGAGCTTAGGAAAATATTAACACCCACCGTGTTTGACGAACCTAAACCAATACTGGAAGCACAACCTTTGACCTCACCTATCATACCCCCGGATGACTATTATGAAGCTCCAACTACCAACTCGATTTTGGACGAGCCTTTAAATGAATTCGGTGATGAGCTTTTGGATATTACCGTGATTGACAAAAAAGCCAGAAGTGATCCTGCAAAGGATGTGGAGGTCGAGCCATTGATTTATGAAGAACCTTTTTCATTCACTATGGATGTAGAGGTATACATGGCCGTTATTGAGAAGCCGGTTAGTCAACAACAACATGGAATGAGCCAATCATCGACAAATACGGGTATGGTAAGGAGGGAAATGAAATCTCAAGTAAGGTATAATTCATCATTTCCCTATCTAATAGCTAATTCACACCCTCATGGTGTCTATAACTACTTTCACCCACACTTGATTTCAAGTGAAGGGATGAACACCCTTTTACTCGGTAAATAAGGGTAGAGTCAAGCTCGTGACTCGAACAAAAACAAGCGCTTCATGGGAGGCACCCCATGCCTATCTTTTTATTTTTATTTGTACTTTTGCTTTTGATTTTATTAGTATAGTTGGTTTGGTATGTTTTGTTGTAAAATTCTGCAGGTAATAGAGATATTGGTGGAGGAGCTGAAACTGGAGTTTTCACTACAAGAACTGCTCCCAGAACACAACTACGGCGTAGCTCATTTCCTGACTACGACGTAGCATCCTCCAGGTGACAGTCTGTATGAATTTGTCACCTATGGCGTAGTCAAGAATTCTAGCTACGCCGTAGCTTTCTCCTGTACCAAGTAAATTTTAAATTTTTATAACAAACATACTATAACTTGTATTAGTTTTTAAATGAACTTTGTGGGTGTGTTCCTTGTAAACCCTCACGAGACTTCACTCGTCCACTTGGGACACCAAGTGGTTTAAAAGGCTTGTTGCATACGCTAAATGCAACCGTGATTCCTACGAAAGTGAGTTAGATTTTATTTTGTTTCATTTTCATTTTTATACATTTCGTGCTATTTTTGCTTTTATCCGGAATTATGCTTTTTGGTATTAGTTTTTCTTGCAGCATTACAGGTTGATGCATTATGGAGTAAAGTTTGGCTGCAAGGAAATATATTATATCCAATCTAGTCGAGTACGTGATGGTTGTGATGATGATCTGATGATGAGTTGGATGTTGCTCAAGGAGGCACTTTTGGAGCATGTTGCGGGAAGTGCCGTATTTTGATCAAACCGAGCAAATCCAGGGGAGTTCTTCTGTTCCTTTTCTAACCCTTCCTATTTTTCATTTATATGCTTAGTATGACCCAAGTGGGGGGAAGGATTAGAAATAAACACCACTTGATTTTACTTGCCTTNAATATATTATATCCAATCTAGTCGAGTACGTGATGGTTGTGATGATGATCTGATGATGAGTTGGATGTTGCTCAAGGAGGCACTTTTGGAGCATGTTGCGGGAAGTGCCGTATTTTGATCAAACCGAGCAAATCCAGGGGAGTTCTTCTGTTCCTTTTCTAACCCTTCCTATTTTTCATTTATATGCTTAGTATGACCCAAGTGGGGGGAAGGATTAGAAATAAACACCACTTGATTTTACTTGCCTTTATTTTTCTAGTTTATAGTGAAAAATGTTTCATCAATAAACTTTTGACGTGTTTTTCATTACTTAACTAGATTAATCTAAACTGAGCACACCTACCCTATATTTCCATTATATGAGGATAAGCCTTTCCGTTTTCCCCCTTATACATAATTCCATAAATGTGAGTGTGCCGGTGGCTGTAGTAGACTTTAGAACTTGGATTTGTATATCTTTTTGAGACCATTATTATGAGCATTACATTGAGGCAACTCGGTGTAATCGGTGCAGCTAGGAATTAAGGCAAATTTAGGATAAACCCAAATAGCCCAAAAATTATGTATTGTGTATATTGACTTTTCACATCGATTAGTCAATCCCCCTGTAAAACCCTTTTGTTGCACTCACCTTTAGTAGGGCTGGCAACGGGTCGGGTTTGGGTCGGGTTTTAGTGAACCCGTACCCGTACCCGTTTATGAAATCCATACCCAAACCCGCCCCAAAACCCGATGGGTACCCGTTTATGAAATCCATCGGTTTTTCAGGTTTTCCCCGCGGGTTTCGGTTATCCCCAATTGAATATTATATGGACAAAATGGCGGTATTAATATTAAGTCTCATTAAAATCCACCGAAAAAATAAAAGAAAACACCATAATATATTCATATTTTTTTAAAGTTAAAGAAAATGAATATCGTATCAAACGATTTAACGCTTTTGGATAATGCATGTACGTAATAAATATGTTATGTAACAGAGATACGTATATAAAAAAATATAATGGAAGAAATTATATATAATGTATATATATACTCTATTTAATTATAGTATCAATAAAGCGGATATAGATTCGGGTAAGCGGATACGGGTACGGGTACGGGTACGGGTAATCGGGCGGGTATTACCCGAACCCGTACCCGGCTAAAAAATTTTATCAATACCCAAACCCGCATCCAAACCAGCCAATCCGCCCCCGAACCCGACCCAACCGGTTCGGGTTTCGGTTTTCCCCGTCGGTTTCGGGTGCTTTTGCCATCCCTAACCTTTAGTGCAAGATACCCCTAGATACACCCTTCAGAGCCTTTCCTTTCATTTTGTTCACCCAATATATGTTTTGTTACACCTATCGCCTAGCCTACCCTGTAGTTTCTTATAGTCCACGGTCCGGGCGTTGTTGGTTAGTTTTGGTTTCTCTGGTGAAAGTCGCGGGTTTTGAATAAAGGGATTTTGGAAGAAGATTGGGTTTAGATGGTAGTTGATCTCAAGTGGGGGGGATGCTTTGTTTGTTCGTACTGTTTTTATTTTTATCCATGTATACCTTGTCTTGCATCAAAAAATAAATAAATAAAAAAAAATAAATAAATAAAGAGCATGCAAGCAAGCGTTTGTTTATAGCTGATAGTAATATAAATCAGCTTATGTGTCGTATTGTGTTAAGTATTTTCACCTTGAGGAGCTTATACTTTATAGACCCGTGTCATTTCTATCTCTCCTTTCTATTTTAATACATCTTTGTACAATGGGGGCATTGTACATCTCAAGTGGGGGGATGGGAGATAGAAATGGTTGATATTACGGTTTTTGGTCAAAATATGTGCAAAATTTACCCAAATTTAAATTTTTTTTAGAGCACATAAATTTTTTCCATTGATGATGAAGGCCGAGTTAATGCATCCCATTTGCCTAGTTTATGGAGATTATGAGGCACTACATTACATTTTATATGCACTAACTCGTATATTGAAGTTATTGAAGACCCCTTGACTCTTGACCCTCGAATTTTGCTATGGGATTGAATGCGACTAGTGACGGGGCGATTGTGGACTTTAGGAATCTATTTGTTTCGTGTCTTTTTGTTTACACCCATTAAATGTTTTTCCATGTCTTTATCCTACCCTTATCATTCCTTACCTTTAGCTTATTCGAGTTAAGGAATTGGGCAATCACAGGTGTCTCGTTCATGGATTTGATCGAGCATTTGTGGCTTTGTCGCCTTTTCTGGAATAATGGTATTGGTAGAGAGTGATTTAACCCCGTAAGCCTTATTGTTGTGTCAACCCATTTGCCTTTTGGAATAGCTGCATCTATAGACTCTAGTGGTGGAGATTAGTATCTTTGCCAAGCCTATGATAGAATACTCGCCATGACTGAGCAGTTGTGTGATCACCCCTAAATAAACGCATAGATTAGTGAGAGAGAGTGTGATTTCAATTCCCTTTTCATGAGGTGCTCGGTTTGGAAATTTCTAGCTTAGGTAAATTTTAAACTCATAACTTCCAAAACATCTTGGGAGATATCTTTTTATAAATAATTTAAAAGATCTACTTGAGGACAAGTAGAGTTCAAGTGGGGGATATTTGATAACATCAAATTTACCCATGATTTAAGCGTTAATTTCCATTTGAATTGCTCATCTTTTCTATTCATATGAAGAATATATGCTCTTATTTCTTCCTATTTTGGTTTCAGGGTAAAGATAAGTGAAAGTGCGTTATTGATGATTTATTGGCTTAAGAGTGGGAATTACGCTTAAAGTTACGTTGAAGACACAAACACTGCGGTCTAGTTAAGTGATGATACTACACCGTTAGATGTTTTACCACATGAAATGAAGACTACGCCGTAGCAAGCAAATGAGCTACGGCGTAACAGAGATAACCAAAGGCTACGCCGTAGTTAGTAATTGGACTACGGCGTAATAATGAAGATAAGAGCCCTACGCCCGTAACAAGTCATTGAGTTACGGCGTAGGAAAGATTTTATGAAGACTACGCCGTAGCTAGTCATAGGGCTACGGCGTAGATGTGTTAACGAGAGTTCTACGGGCGTAGCCACTCTTTAGCTACGCCGTAATAATTTATTACGAAGGCTACGGCGTAACTTATTATTTTGTTACGCCGTAGTTTATTACTTGGGCCCGAAGTGTTGAAGTTCAGGGACTACAAATGGCGAAATAATATTAAGTTTATTAATATTAAAGACTGAAGATAATATATATGGAACGATGGAGGGTCAAATGTGAAAGAATAATAACACATTTTATGTGTTATTCTTATAAGAAAAGACTACATGGACTAAATCTAATCATGGCGCAAGTACAGGGGCTGAAGACGGACAAGATCAAAGTTGAATTGTATTATAAATACAATGCAACATTATGTACGAAGACATCATATTAGTTTATTAGGTTAAATAAATACAAGTTCGTAGTTCTTTTGGCCTCCTTTTCCTTTGCTACGCTGTAGAGGCAAAAAGAAGACAGAAAGTAGCAGTTGGTGGCGTGGTGTTTAAGGGGCAAAATCTTCGGGGTTTTGCCCCGGTATTCGACTAGGGGATCAAAAGTATTTTTCTAGCACGATATTTATTATTTCTCGACACTCATTTATTTATTAAGTTTCATTATTCTTGATTACAATATTGATTCTGCATGATTGTTGATTGTCGTGATGCCTTTTGTGTTTTATTAAATTACTTTTGTCGTTTAATTGATTAGTTACGGCGTAGTTGTTTATTGAGCTACGGCGTAGTCATATATTTGACTATGGCGTAACAATATATCCAACTACGGTGTAATGATTAATTAATTATTCAGTGATTTATTATTTGATCTTTATTTCTAGTTTATTATTAGTTTTGTTTGTGTACTTTCATGGCGAGTCTTAGGACACTCTAATTCCCGTAGTGTTTAGCGTTGGTTGTTCCTTAGAGGCTTGTGGAATTAACCCTAGGAAGCAAGCCGCTAGGGATGTGACTTGGTGATAGCAATATCACCATACACGTGCGAATTAACCCTAGGACTACCTATCAATGCTATACGCTTAACGGAGTTAGAGGGGTGTAGGATCTGACCATGCCACATCCGCTAGACTTATCCATGTTAGTAGAGACACTTAATGACTCTTACATCTTCGTACCAATGAACCCACGGCTTTACAATAGTTTTGGATAGGACAAGGTGTAAGATAGACGTAGGTGATTTAACCCTTTGATCCGAAATGTATTTAATCCCCAGACGAAACAATAATAGACACCGTTACTTTTATTACTGAGAATAGATTTCCAGATGACCCTTGGTCACTAACAATTACCTTGGTGAGGAATCTAAGATCATAGGGTAGACGAATTGACCATAGGAGTCTACCGCCTTTACAACAGTTTGAGAATTAGATCTTAATTATCATCCCTTTAAGTTGTTTGCCAGAAAACCATGCCTATTGATTACATTATATAAATCTCATTTACTTTCGTATTATGTTTATTTACATTTATTAGTTTAGTTAATCTCTTTAATCATAAACCCCCTTTTGATAAACGTGACATAAACTCTAATTAGGATCCAAACACTTAGCTCTTGGGATGACCTCGGCTTTACCAATTAGCTAAACCTCACACGACCGGGTACACTGCCCGTTAGTGCATTAGGTAGACCTTAGGTAAACGAGACTATTATAAATATTAAAACCTGGTCAGTAAAACCTGCATCACCACGCCCGGGTTGTGGATCAGGTATACAGTGGGTAAAGACTCGTCCTTCTTCCACGTATTACTTAACTATAACTAACAACTAACTAAAAGGACAAATACTTCGAGTTACATAATGCTAAACTATACTCGGGGTGACCGAGTCTTTCATATGAATAAACGTATTCCTAACAATCTCCCCCTAAGGGAGGTCACCCCGGAAATTACAACTTGAATTCTAGCATTCTAATCTTTGATGATATATTTGTAGCTCGTAGTCTCTGATTCTTCATTGTAATAAGCTTTGTGCTCTTAGCAGTGGACGTTAGATGACTTGTTTAAAATGTTGGATGATCATTGACATGACTTCGTGTTTATCATCCAGATGAATATCTTCAAGTCATCTTTGTGTAGCAGCGTCTCCATGTGATGTGGACAATTTTGTGTTGGCATGCTCACACTTTTCAGGATCATGATCTTCAACATCAGAGTTGTGGAAGCATCGTTGAGGCCCATCAAATGATCATGATTTCATAGGTTGTGATGTCGAAGTGTGAGCATGAGGTGATGGATCGGCATCTTTTCTGTAATCAGCAACACTCGCCAAATATTCCTGCATAAGACAGTTAGCAATAAAACGTCCGGTACTTACAGGTTCGGACTTAGAGATTGTTAACAGCATAGTGTGAAAACTTTCTCTAAACCTTACCAAGGCTGTTCCTAAATCGGATACCTTCGAAAGGGCTTACAAGATCTACCGAAGTAGATCAACGGTTAGGTGAGTCGCTGGGATCACTCCACGACTGTAGACCGTTTTGAAACCGCCACGATCACTAAGCGTAATCCACAAGGAATTACCGAAGTGACCTGCTTTCAGGGCTGTTTGATGTTGACCCTGGCAGGAATTTCCACTCAATCACTGGGAATTACATACGTATATTCCCTCATAAGTGTTCTTGGCAGATTGCTAAAATCTGCGTAGGACTCATAGATTTACCATTGGTGTCCTTAATATTGAACAACCAGGGTAGAAGTAGCACGAGTTCCTATGAGATCTTTTGATGTATCTCGTGGCTCTAGACTCGATAAGTGCATTATTTGGTCGTCGGAGACTGGAGCGGTGTCTCCTGTTTAAATATCAACATAGCTCGTAATGAGCGGTCGATAGATTATTTAGGGTTCCCCGTGAGAATGAAACAAGCTCTTTTGAGGGAACTTGAGTGGTTAGAAGGTTTAGTGCAGTGCGTCACTGGGTCCATGACGCCTTTTCTTCAATACCGGTGTTGCCTTAGCAACAACCACTAGCATATGAATTGAACCCGGTTTCTGCCCTAAGATTGAATAATGGGAGGGCTATTTCTTTTCACCCTTTCTCCTTTCGTTTCTTTTTAATTCTTCAACCCCTTCTTTCTCCTTTCTCATTTATCTCCTTTTATCATAATCATACCTAAGGACTTTCTAATGCTATCTATTAGGTATTGTCCTTGGGAAGATCCCTCCGACTCTGGCGGATCATAGGACGGTTTTCCTAACCTTAGCCACCTTATAACTTCATGAGTATCCTATGTTGCCATCAACCAAATCATTGAAAATTCTCTCAAAGTGTTTATGATTAAGAAACACATTTTTGCAAACACTTTGAGAGTTTTATGATTTTCAAATGCTCCCCCTTAACATGTGCCCATAGGGTTTTGATAGAAATTTGCACATATCGGGGTGAGTTGCACTTTTTGAATTGATCCACTCTTAATAGACATATACCCGAGGGACACGTTTACGTTGCTTAGTTAAAGGGATCCATTATCAGCTTTTAGGTGATAACTAGCCCTAATAACTAACTTGAAGTTGTTAACATTCCTTAATATGGAAGTTATACCCGTCAAAGTACACATCTAAGAAGAGCTTCTCGAAACAGTACTTTCTACTTGGATAGATCCTTTCGAATACTAACAGTTATGTTTCGTCAATTCAATTGTTAAGTCTGAGTCATGTTCACATGAGATGCCAAATCCTTTTGTCACCGAAAGCCATTTTGCTCCTCCTCAATATGTGCATTCATATATCAAAGAGTTTGGCACATATGGGAGAGCATACATTATTTGATTCCAAAGCATCACATTTTTATCAGATTTCTTACATAAATCACAGTCTCTCCCCCGATCACAAATTTCAAATCATTTGAGATTTTGTGATCCCAATTGATTTATGTAAGTTAAAAAAAATTTGGGAGAAAGGTGTGGACTGATTTAAACATATACTGATAACTAGCTTCATAACCCGCCCGATGGGCGGGTTAGCTTCATGATATTATTGATGACATCTAATTGGACATAAATAAATAATGATTAACGGCAAATATCTAAAATACAAAAGTTTGGAACAAAAAGAAAGTGTTCATGTGTTATATGTAAAAACAACAATGAAAATTATGAGAACAAATGAATTACATAGTGCTTATTTATATACGAAATAATAATTCTATGTACATTTGTACTTTAGCAAAAATTTCTTGTGCACTTTGCATCCATTTAGTCCTTTAATCACCATTGCAACACATTCACATGCCATACTTGTACGCACCACTTCCATTAAGGGCGCCAATAGACTTGCAACTATTTCTTTTTTAACTGTCCCACTTAACATAGAATGAATGAGTCGAAGAACTAAAAGAAATGCGAAAAAAAAAAGAAACAGAGAGAAGGCAATGACATGTGTTATGCTTCCTACGATGAATATACTTAAGAAAATACATATGTTCAGCTATAAACAGGCCAAATACTTCCAATGGTAGTAAGAATAACCTAACTTGGCGCTTATCCAATTTACTATATAGCTTCACATTGCCTAAGAGCCATATGTCAAACTGGATACCGAAACATTTGTATGAATCATGTAGACCGAAAGATAAAGCGCTTATCAAGTTACATTCAAATTGATATTTCCCATCTATCTGCTCATTATTTAAAAAAATAAATGTATTAACATCTACTCCTTCATTGATATCAAGTAGACCTGATGATAAAGCATCTGCATGAAATAAGGAATGGTAGAAATAAGCAAAAACCATAAATCACAAACAAAGAGAAACTCCAAAATCTGTGATTCGTAAAACAATGCCGAATAATAATCATGAGAAACCATATAATAACCACAAATGCTTGCTAATTTAGATTACTATCAAAATTAGCTTATAATCACCACATGTTAGCAAGTTAGCAAGTATTACAATTTGGCTCGCCACATGTTATCTACCAAATAATTTCAGAATATCCATAAGTTATGCATGAAAATCATAGTAGATCAAATCACATATTGCTATACTTGTAACAAACTATCGAAACACAGTTGCAATAATTAACAGCTACCTAATATATGCCTAACCAAACAAATAACTATCAAGCTTTTAGCTATTCTAAAATTAGCTCTTTCTTTAAAAGTTCATTAATAAGTAATCAAAAATTTATTGTAAAATTTGTGACTTGATTAAAAACTATAATAGAAAGTTAGTGGTATATCACAAAAGGCTTACTTTACATGTTTATGTCGGTGTGTTTATAATGGTCAGCAATAACCATTATTAAGAGAGGTCCAAATAAGCTTAGGCCATTTTCTTTGGATTGTCAATGAAGACTTAATTAGCCTGGCACACATTAATTATATTATCGTTATAAGAATAGTGTTTCTCTTAAAAGTGTATTTCTGCTTATAACCTGATATACTACTGTTTTTTATTCATAACCCTTGGTTTATATAATAATATCAAAGACGTCTTTTGACCTGAACCCATGTTGCCACCACTACTACACATTATCCGCAAACAAATGCAAGACGACAATTTTCATGTAGACATCTAGTCTTACCTGTTTCACCATTCCTTATGCAATGAGCAGCCAAGAACCCGATAACAACTGGTACAATGTATAACAGAGCGGGCTGAAAACAAAACCAACATCAGATTACATGCATTATTTAAAAAAGAAACTCATAGCATCATTTAAAAGATAGTATATGTTTACAAATGCAATCACCGACCTATGCAGGTTGAAACCGGTTCATGACAACAATTGTAAGAATTACGCACTTTTAAAGTAATTGCTCTTACTCCCTCTTGACACATCAAACCTCAGTGCCAATGCTCCAAAAATTACCGTTGGCTAACATAAATATATGTAAATACAACATCCAAAAAATGATAAAGTTATATATTGATAAAAAAAATGCATGAGAAATGGCCAAAACACAATATGCTGAAGTAGTAACATGGTGTATCTCGCCCACTAAGAATGTCATACCTGGAATTACAATGTCGCCTAAACCAAGCATAGAATATGGGCGTGCAACAACTCTTGTTGGGAAAAGAAGATGGAGAAGGATTAAAAACGTTGTGTAAGATAACAATCTCAAAATATGGTACACGAACCACCCATTTTAAAGAAAAATGCATACACTACCTTAATAGGAGCATCAAAAGATTTGGCGATACTCACCATCACTCGGTAAAAAACACCCAGAATATATCATAGAAATAAAGTCCAACCTGTAGATTAGATAATGTTATCGTTAAAAAAATCTTGTGTTTGAAAAAAATAGAAGGAACGGGACAACGGAAAGACCAAAAAGAAATCCGTACCAATAGAATGCCACCAGTTTTGAATGAGCCAAGTGAAAGCAGTCGTGTTTGGTTATGTGGAATTTGAAGGAGTCTTATTTAGACAACTGACATCCAAAGCTGCAAACAAAAGTTTCATGAACAAAGACAATTAATTTATTCACCGTAACATTATAAGAAGATTAAAAAAAAATTACCTAGTAAGTTGCATCAAAGTGATCGTAACCCTTCGTCTGCAAACTCATCAATAGCACCACGAACTCTTTGTTCAATGTATGATTTGTTCTGTGCAAGATTAAGATCTAACCCAATTAAAAAGACGACAAAGTTATAGGTGTATAAAATATGAATCCATTTTAACACAATATGTTGTGCATTTTGTTACAATGATGTAGTCATAAAGAGACACAAATACCTGTGCGGAGGCACTTTGCTAACTTTATGCATGTTACCCTGGTTTCAATAAAATAAAAGCTTATGGTGCTTACTTAAAAAAAAGACGCCATCTTTGCAACTTATTTGAGTATGCAGTTTTGAAATCTAAAATCAAAGAAGAATGTTGCATAAAATAAAAGCTTATGGTGCTTACTAAACAAATGTAATGCAAGTCTAGCAAAACGAACCTCCGGTGAAGAGATGACCGAAAACAACAAAAAAGATTCGCACTAACGTGTCTTTAGAAATGTTTCCACTGCTACACAAAACATCGTCCCATTCGATGTGAGTAGCATAACAAACTTTACCAAGGCAATTAAAAAGGAAATGCAATTAACAGAAAGAAAAAGTAACATATATGAATCTTAATATATAAAGGAGCTTAACTTACAACTACTATACCTCTCAGTAAGAGCTGAAAAGATAACCAAAAAAAGTAGACGTCTCCAACTTGAATATCAGCATGCGCCCGTGCATCAGTACATCGAATGAGAGATATTTGAGTCCATGGTATAGCTTTTAGGTCCCCTAAACGAAATAATAAAACACATATACAAATAATTTAAAAAGGTTACAATTTTAAAAGACTAAGAAAATTAAAATAAGGTTTGTCCTTCAACCTGTTGTTCTTGAAGAGAAGAGTATGTTGGTCACCGTATCTATTGATTGATAATCCGGAGAACAATTATCAGGCTATCATTTTATAAAATAAGTTCCTGCAATGAGACCAACCTGCAGATTAAAGAAATAAGTTTAAACATTGCAAACACAAAAATTAATGATTCATAAAATAAAGCGAATATAGGAGGTTAATATCATGAAGAATACAATTTGATTCAGCTCAACCTTTTCCAGCCGCAACATTAACCACATTGATGTTTGTGGTTCCGTTGATCTTGAATATGTGAGGATTGGAAGAAATCTGAATTTAAAACATACAATAGACTCCATGTATGTGTCACCAAACAGCAACTCCCCTATCGTTCCACAAAACAAAAAGATTAGTAATTTTGCTCCGTTGTTCAAGATTTAATTTCAAATGAGTTTGACATTTAGTATAGTACTTTGATCTCAACTCACATTATTAGCCCATGATTCTTGGATAGATGACTTGCCGAATCTGCCACACAAATTTCAAAACCACACAATTGATCATTAGTAATTGTTTTTCAAATTTTTCATTAAAATTAAGCAAAATCAAAATCAAGAAAATCCATGATATAAAGAAATGACTAAATCAATAAATCACCTCAAGATATGGAACCTTCTGTTACAATTCTTCCATGACATAAGCTTGTTCCCAAATTGGGAAAATGATATATATGAATAAAAAGATTGGGAATATGATCGATGAACAAAAAGTAAACATTCTTTTCATTGAGCCATAAAGACAAACACTTGGTGTGCATATATCAAGCTTTAATGGATCCTTAATATGAGTCGAAAAGAACCCTAAATAAACAAATAAGAAACAATCAATTCTATACACCTTATTCAATATATCGTCAAAAAAAAAATTAATACAAATCGTTAATCCTCATAAATTAACAAAAACAATTATCTACACATTACCAATTTAGCGACATATGTTATCATCATCCTTGTAGTCTGGGCATTTGAGATCGGTTGTTTTGAGTATGAGAATGTGATTTTAGTTATTGTATAGCATATTTAAGGATCTGAGAATTCGAAAATCAAAAAATCAATTCAAAAAATGAAAAAGATAAAGATGGAATGTGTGTTATTGTTTGAAAGGAGAATGCCTGATTTCAAGGGATACGTTTTGATTGAGCCAGATGGTATTGAAGTGAAATTGATTTTGAAAAAGTCTAGGATACACCTTGCATTAACGCATGACATTATTGTTTTGAATTGCTTATCACAAAAAACTGGGTTGGTCCAGTGGTTGGAGCATTTGTTTGTGAATGTGGAAACCCAAGTTCGAATCTTATCGTGACATAATTTTTAATATAATTCTGGCCTGTTATGCTTCGATTTGATATGCCTACGTGGATGATACTGCCTAGGTGGATGATGACTCGTATTATCCAGTCATCACTTAGTGCCAAGTGGCATTTAATTGTCATGGTACAGCTTCCAAAGCATCAGGTGCAACTCATATCTTGCCTCATATATATGTAAAGATGAGACGAAACTTTTTATTCACTGCTGACTATGTTACACAAAAGCTTGTTCTGGTGATAGTTTAAGATTTTGAAATCACTCTCCCCCTCAATCACTAACCCATTTATAATTTTTGAAAAAAAATCGTTGTCATTGATTGAGTGATTTTAAGAAATGATTCAATTCTGATTGATTTCCAAAATTTCATGGTACCACCAAGTTTTTCACAAACTTTTCAAAATTTCCAAAATTTTCCTGAAAAATCATAGAAGGGAAAATATTTGTGATGGAAAGAAGACTTCTCTTCTTTATCAAGAAATAATGCATTGATGCGTACATTCATTTCGGAGAAACATGGATATAAAGTAATCCATGCCCTGATAACGCTAAAAGTTAACATGTTTTTAGAAGCGTTATTAGTGTTTTTATGCATGTTATTTGGTTACTTTTATATGCTTTTTCCACTAAATCGTATCAAAGTATGTTTTTGTAGCATATGTAGCCAAATGTAGGAAAAACGAAGAAAAAGTGAAGAAAATGAAGTATATGCGATAACACGAAGATTCCCAAGCTTAAAGTCCAAATATGTGAAGTATTTCATAAGGAGAATCTAAGTTTGGTCATTTCAAAGTTCCAAGTTCAGAGTTAATCAAGTGTGGAGAGTGCATGAAGGAATACGCAAGAAAAGTCAAAGTCCAAAATCAATCAGACTTTACCATCCAATCGGTTGGTAACCAACCGACCGGATAGCCATAATTACCACCTCCATCCGATCGGTAACAACCCGCAACCGATTCGGATGGAAGTTCTGAAGAGAAGGATAACTTTTTGTGCATGAATCTTGGCCTTTTGTCTCAAAGTTCTAGGCTCTTCTTAGTGTCTTGTTGTCCAAGTTCTAGCATTTATGTTCCTATTGATTGCTAGGAGTATTTGACAAGCCTAAAAGGACCTCTAGAGTACACCATTCAACATACAATTTAAGAGGACAATTACTCTCATCATTACTCTCAATTATTATCATCATCAAGCTCTCAAAGAGGGCAAAATTCATGCAGAAAGAACCAGGAACATTTGGAGAACCAAGGAAGCAACATTTGGAGGCCAAAATCTCAAGAAATCATCACCAATACTTAGGTTA
>LBNU01011040.1:0-16802 GCA_014162995.1 Artemisia annua
CCCCGCGTCCCCCCGGAGGGGGAGGCGTCCTTATAATACTTTTTCCTCTGGACCCACGCCGATGAATTGACACGTGTAACCCACTACCCTTCTCATCATGTGGTCCCCAGAAATTTTGAGAAGGCCTGGACCACGTGGACACTTTCCCGGTTCCCGAGGTTGCATGAATTAAACTTTTTTTGTGACTAAGTACATCACACGGTGTGGGGCATTGGCGGGATCATTTTTGAATTCTCCGGCACACGTGGGAATGAATTTTAACTGCGACTGAAGTTAGCATTACGAACGCATGATTGTGCGCACGAACTAGACTTGGGGGGACATGATGTACTATAGTCTATACCTGGTCATGAACCGTCGGTAAACAATACCGGTTGCGATAGCCCACAATGCGTGGCCATAAAGGCGCCGAAATACGTAAAAGCTCCCGGCGGACGAGTGCCAAAAAGCCCAATACGTAAATTTATGGAACTGGATTAAAGGATATCTTCTAAATTAGGAGGATATTTAACCAAATATCCGATATGAGCGGACAAGCCTAGAGTAAGGGAACAATGTAACCCTTATCGGATTATGATACCTATCAAATAGGAGGTGGACCTAACCCTCACAAAGGTACGATTACTCACGTAACCTATACTATATAGCAACCTAAACTACGATTTACTACTCTCACCCCGACGATGAATCGGGAAACAATCCCTCGATAAGCCTACGGTGTTTGTTCAATTCTAGTGCGCAGGTTTCAGACGATATCAAGCAATTGATAGTGAGGGAGGAACCAAAAGGAAGCCAAGCTTTTGTATCAACAATTGCTTCGATATTTGTTTCACATAACCAGTCATGATTTCATGTTGATCGACGATACCGTGCCTTAGTCAACAACGCAAATTAAATAAGTACTGGATATGATTAAGAGCCATTAAAAAGTGGATATGACTAAGAAGCTTGAAACGGGTCTTATCCGCAGTTTATCGTTGAGTAATGATTTTGTAGAAGTCTACTGAAATTAGGCATCGACAAAGACCTTGCTTGTATATCGCAAATATGTCATATGGATGCAAAAAGTTTTAAATCACACAGGAAAGAAATGTTGAAAAGTTATATAACAATGGGAGGATATAAAGGTAAAATCACAACTATCTTCCATGTACAAAGTGAAACCATCCGGTGTAAACATCAATTCCCATTTTAGAAATGTGTTTCATGTTTATATGGAATGAAAATGTTTAACATCTTGAATCTCTTTTAAATTTAATGTATTTGTGTTTAATGAGATTTTTATAAAGCTTTAAGAAGTTTATATATAGTAAAGAAATGTTAATAACGAGAACAAGGTTTATAAATTGATGATGTAAAATAACTTGATATTATTATAAACATTTACAAATATTCATCATAGTAGATGCCTTAAATATCAAACTATTATATATTTTCTTGTAAATAATCATATATTCGCAAAGAATGTATATAGTGGTTGCTAAGTATTTATCATTTCACAAGTTCTTCTTACTATACAACTTTTATAGTAATTCACTAACTCCATCTGTTAAAATTGAATCAATGTTAGTTTGTGTTATTCCATGACATTTTCTATATAATACTTTCTTCTACATGTATTTAAGCAATAGAAAACTTAACAAATAATTAGATATATGATACTTATTCTAAAATGTATTTAAGACTGACAAATACTTGGTATATGAAATTTTAGTGAAAAATATACTTGTGTCACATTATATTGCTACACAACTACACAAGGATATAATTCACAAAAAATACGAATAGGAATTGGGTCTTTTCATATTTGAAATAAGAGGGTAATTCGTCAAATTGTAATCGGATCTAACGAGAATTTTTTTTTCTTTCTGAAACTAAGGAATAATATCTTTCACGAAAGGTAATTGATTTGCATACTATTAAAAATGATTGAGACACTCAACTCTATGCATTACATAGTTATACTATGTTTACAATATGTTTTATTTGCTTGTACAGTTGAGTGTCCCAATCAATTTTAAAAGTGTGAAAATCACCCCTTTCACGAAAACACTTGTATATATTTTTCTATAGATTAGAAATCTAAATTCACTACCAATAAATCGATGAAGTATGCTATTCCTTTAGAACAAGCATCTACATATTGATATTAAACAAAATTTTCACATGTATGGGGTTGTGAGCAGGTTGTCATGGCACAAAAATAGAACTAATGAGACTTGAATGTTACGATTATTATTATACTCATTTGATTGGTTGATATACTTGTATACTCACCGATGATATACTTAGCTTGTTAAGGGGGTGGCTGTGGTTGCGGTTTGGAGCTCGGCATGAGCAATGCCACTCGGCATCATGACTGCCACTGTTTCGGCATGAACAATTCGGCAAAAAAATCGGCAAACTTTGCCGAAGAATCATGGGCATTAAGCCCCAAAAACTAGCCGTTAGTCCCCTTTAATATTTGACCGTTTGGTCATTTAAAACAAAACAAAAAAAATTCCCTTTAAATTTACAATTTCAAATCATAATTCACACATCAAATCACACAAACAATTCACATTTTATTAACCATGTCTTCATCATCCTCTTCTTCATCCTCGGACGAGTTAATTATTCTCGCCGAATCATCCGAACTATGGTTATCCGGTAGTACCTTCGAAACCTTTTTAGCCGCGTACGATGCCCTTGAAGACACGGAAAACCGTTTTTCGTGCCATGTTTAATCCGGGGGTATGTCACCCGTTTTCGTGAAAGAGCTTTACAAACTCTATTGAATGACTATTTCGTCGAACAACCAAAGTTTAACGAAAATGTTTTTCGTGATCGTTTTCGTATGAGTAAAACTTTGTTTTTAAAAATTGTTGGTGATATTGAAGCACAATTCGAATGGTTTCAAGCGGGTCAAGACGCGAGGGGAAAGAATAGTTTCACGCCGTTACAAAAATGCACATCGGCCATTCAGCAACTCGCAACGGGTGAACCTCCAGATAGATTTGATGACTATTTAAACATGGCACGAAAAACGTCAGGTTATTATTTGTTTTTATAAATTTTTCGTTATTAATTTTTTTTAAATAGTTTTCGTTATTATTTTTAAATAGTTTTCGTTATTAATTTTTTTTTAAAGTTGTCATTTTTTTTAGGTGAATGCCTTGATAAATTTTGCGATCGATTATAATGTTATATCTTTGAGAGTTCTTACGTAGGCCGACAACCCATGACGTTGCACGCTTATTCGAGGCACATGAAGAAAAACATCACATTCCTGGAATGCTTAGTAGCATTGATTGTACACATTTTGTTTGGCAAAATTGTCCTAGACATTTGAGAGGCCAATATAAGAGAGGTGATAACCAATAGCCGACTAGTATGCTTGAAGCGACGACTTCAAATGATTTGTGGATTTGGCATTCGTTTTTTGGTCCTCCCGGTTCAAACAACGATATCAATGTTTTGAATCAGTCTCCATTGTATCTTACGGAGCGAAATGGAACGGCACCAAACAGTTCATTTTTTTTGGGTGGACGGCTTTACAAACGTGGATATTATCTTACCGATGGAATTTATCCTAAGTATTCAACACTTGTTAAAGCATATCTGTATNTTCAAACAACGATATCAATGTTTTGAATCAGTCTCCATTGTATCTTACGGAGCGAAATGGAACGGCACCAAACAGTTCATTTTTTTTGGGTGGACGGCTTTACAAACGTGGATATTATCTTACCGATGGAATTTATCCTAAGTATTCAACACTTGTTAAAGCATATCTGTATCCCACTGACCCGAAGGAAAAGAAATTCAAGAAGCTACAAGAGTCTGCAAGAAAGGATGTCGAACGAGCTTTTGGTCGTCTGAAGGGAAAATGGTTTATTCTCAGTCGTCTTCTACGGGCTATGTCCGTCGAAAAGATTCGAAAACTCGTTTATACGTGTATTATATTGAACAATATGATTTTAAAAGACGATGAGATGGCAATATCACCGGTTCATATAATGGATCCGCCGGTCGCGCCAGTTTATGACCCGAATGTACTACCGGAGTTACTCGACGAAGATATCCATAACCGTCTCCGATATGATCTTACGGAGCACGTAGCGGCTCAAGACTTACCATACCTCGATGACTAGTGATTTCCTATTTTTTTTTTCTAAGTATTATGTAATTTTCTTTGAATTATTAATGAAATATAATGTTTTTTTATTAAATTGTTTAATATAATTATGAATATAAAAAATAAAAAATACAATTATTTTTTATTTGAATCATGGTTGCTACTAAAAAAGTATGGTGAGTTATGGTTGAATCATGGAAATGTGTTGGCTTGATTTGATTGGTTAATGATGAATCATGGGGGAGGTATCGAATCATGACTGCCACCCCCTTAAAGATGCCGGTTATTTTGGGAAGCTTTTAGGACTCATTTGACTCGTTGGTTTTGATGTGCCTTGATTTTTCATTTTACCCGTTCTTCATATAAACTATATATACGACACTCATCTTATTCAGAATATACACTATCCATAGTCGACCATTTCAGACTTGAAATTACTCGTCTTTAACAAGAATTTATATCACTCGATCATTTCAGACTTGAAATTTCATTTTTCCGAGGCCGCCATTTACATCACTGCTTAGATCATGTAGAATGTGAGAACTCAGAAATTTTTTTACCTGATAGAGTCAAATACAGTGAGCACAGTATCTTCAAAGTAAAAAAAGCAAAATATCACTTTTTTAGTTTTCAAGTGCATGCAATAAAATCTCTTTAGAGTGTGATGGATGGTTAATAAGTAATAACCCGTTTTGACTTGCATTATACTAAACACTACATTAGTACATTTCATGTATCTTTTTCCCTTTCAATCACGCTACATATTAAAGTGTTTTAATATAGTAAAATTTTAGCCGTTTAAAGTTAGATTAAACAAGAACGCTAAGGATATATTCATCCGTATAGACTTATATTTTATTCATAGGATTATTATTTACAACTTTTTTCTTCCATGAATAGTGGGCAAGGGGGGAATGCATGCAACAACACATGCCTTCCAATTATTGACCCTTTTGTAAACTCCAAGATGATTCCGTTATTTATCTTTATTTTATTAAAATTTTCCAATCATTTAATGCCCTCCCAGTTCCACTAGTGTTACATATCATGTGTTTTCAAGTACGATACGATTTGTGAAAAACCTCAATCTTATTAATTGAGTTGTTAATATAAAACCATATTGATGTAAGACGTTTGTTGAGTGTAAAACAAGTACTTGATATTGTTTTAAACCGCAAGGCAGGGAGCTAAAAAAGTGTACGGAATGATCTTGTAAAACAATTTTATGTCCCGGTAGTCTAACATAGAGACCAGACAAGTACTCGTTCAATAACTCGTACATATACGAGCTAGTGCTAGCTTGATTAACGGGAAAGCACAAATCACAAATTTATGTCGTTTGTTCGATTGTTTATATCAACTATCAAGTTATCTAGTTCGCACATATACCCAAACCAAAATTTATCAAAATGAAGCTTTTTATTATAGTTGGCCAAAAAGTTAAAAAAATATTATAAAAAAAGAAGCTAGTGTAGTTTTGATGGCTTTTTGTATGAATTGATAGTAGTCCTCAAAATAACTCCTATATATTGTGGTTTCAAAATTAATGCAAAATATCTTAAAACCCAAATAAATATATTTTTTGGTTTTAAATCATGTATATACATGTTGTCACATGTATGGAAGATTAATATCAACATCCATTATTAAGTTCTAATTGCATCATGTATACACATGTGATGATCTTATATCTCATCAACGTACAATTATTGTAATCTATAGATTTCTTTTTTATGAAAACTTTAAGTCGTGTAAGAAAGAGACAATAAGTGTTAAATTATAAAATGACGTACTTACGGCGGCACACAGAAAATGGTTTGTCCATTCAATTAACCAGCAGAGTAACCGAGCGTTGAGGCGGCGGTTACCCTGTAATTAAAATTTTCGACAAACAATGTTTTTTTATAATACGTTTTTCGTGAGAATAATTTTATAGAATACAGAAATTTTATGTTCTAACAACTTCAAACAAAGATAAACTATATGTTAAAAGTAGATAGTAAATAATATAGACATGTCATTTAATAAAATAAATATCAAAGCGATTGGGCGTGTTGGAGTGACCAAGCACCCCTGGCATTCTCACTCTCTCCGTCCATGTAAATATCTAAGAGTCTTAATTCTTAAACTAACTAAACAATTAAGGAGTTAAACAACAACCAGTGCAGTTGATATATACCGTTTACCGAAGGCTAGTAACTATCATTAATATTGTATGATAAAATCAATAATATTAGGTTTCTAGTAACCACCATTGATAATGGTAGAATTTCGGTGACATGTATTGACCTTTTTAACAAGCATGCGTGTGCACACAAGTACGTGTACATAAATATCGTGACATCTATTGACCTTTCATATGTTCACATAACTTCGATGAAAAAGACGTTAGATAAATATCGTGATATGAAAAATAAATTGTTTTATAGGCTTTTGCTAAACATGGCTTGAGATTATGTTTACAAGGTTAGACATGCTTAAAACTTTATGACATTAACTTTAGGATGATCATAGTGGTAGCCATAGTCAAGTAAAAGATTAGAAATTTCAGACATCACGCAATATAAAACATAGTTGAAACTTGAATAATTAATCAATTAAGTCATGCTCGAATGACATCAACATATGTAGTTTACATTTACCTACTTCTCTTCTATATTAGGTTGTGAGTAATTAGGGGACCATTTTGATGTGTACTTTAGCAATTCACTATAAAAGTTTTTTTCAGATAAAATATTTCGACACAAATGAGTTTGTCAGAAGATTTAATCATATATTCATATACTGAAAACGTAAAGAGAAATGAATATGTATTAAACTTTTTTTGATTGATTTTTTGTTTACAAATATATCTTCACTAATTTATTTATTTTAATTTCAAATTTGCATATGCTTTATTGCCATTTCGTCATTTTTTTGCATATTTTTTTCTAACCAAAAAGTAAACTAGTATCAAGTTTGCTTTTGTCCATTCATGGTCTTTGACAACTTTAATTTTTATTTACAAGCTTTTTCAGTTCATTATTATTGAAAAATATTTTTAAATGTTTTATAGATAAATTAAACTATTACTAATTAGCTTTATAGATGAAATGGAATCACACTTTCTATTTTTTTATATATATTTGTTTCCAATCCTTAGTATTGAGACACTTGTTAAAAACATGCCATATGCAAATGTGGACATTACAAGGGGGCATGTTTGTCATGTAGGTACCCTACAACATTTACTACACATATCTCATCCGTACTCAAATATATTTGCCACATAAAACGCCAAAGTACTGAAGTAGTGAAAGTATGGAATAAAAGTATGTATATTTTAATCACTTACCATTTTACCTATTTAATTTTTCATCATATAGCTATAGTAAATGCCTTCATTTTTAATGATTGAATGTAACTTACATTGTTATCTCCGAGTCTCTTACACATCGATTAGGGTGTGACTGTCTCCATACTAACTCTCTCATAGTCCGTTTTAACAGGATTGGGTGGTGGTGTTGCTGTAACTTACAATGTTATATTCATAAGATGACTAAAATAGTAAAATGTATGACTTGAAATGGGTTCAAGCTTTCTAAAAAGAAAAAAGAAAAATAGATACATGACATGATGTGAGAATTGGCCTAATGTACCGAAAAGAAAATGGGCTAAAGCTGAAATTCAAGCTACATCAATAGTACGGCCCATGGCCCAAATTCACAACCAGTCTGAAGCACATAGTGTCGGTTAGGGATGTTCATGGTTCGGGTAATAAACCGAATAAACCGAAAATCGAACCGAAAATAAACCGAACCAAATTTGTCAAAACCGAACTGAACCGAATTAAAAATTCGGTTTTCGGTTTGGATATGGGTTTGGCAATCTGAACCGAAAACCAAATTTATATAAATATATATATATTTTTTATATATTTATATTATTTTATATATAAAAAATGTCCATTAAAATTTTATACTAATAATAAAAAACACTTTTTATGCTTATGCTTGAAATATTTTTTTTCCCAAAAATATATATAATTAAATTAAAAAAAAATTAAAATAATGTAATTCAAGTATAAATTTCGGTTTTCGGTTTTGACCCATAACCAAACCGAACTTCGGTTCGGTTCTCGGTTCAGTTCGGTTATAGATATTTTCGGTTTGGTTCGGTTTTCGGTTATGACCCAAAAAAAATTTCTAACCGAACAACCCGAACCGAACAAACCGATTAACCGAGAACCGAACCGATGAACACCCCTAGTGGTTAGTTTCCCTTTTTTCTAATTTGTTTTTTTTGTAATAAGAGATTATGTATTTTTTAGGTGCATCTAAAATGTATGAATGTGCTTTCTTTTCACCATTTTTTTAAAATTTTTTATTCTCATTATTATATTAATTTTCTAAACAACAAAATAACAGATGTTTTTATGTTGAAGTTTGGTTCATGTAATTCAAATTGCTAATGAATTTTTTCATAGTGAATGGCCATCTTCCGAATCATTCGTCTCGTAAATGTTAAGCTTGCAGAAACATTATATTATAACTTGAAAGACAAAAATGGGTGAGATTAATCAAACTTAGACGTTGGCAACCGGAACTTCTAACATCTTGAAATGTACCTATCAGCGGTATCACGAGTGAACATATCTGATAAACGTGTAAGACAATACTTTAATACTCGTCGCTTAAAGAATAATGACTTGATAGTTAAATTAATAAAAATCATAATTTAACTAAACATGGTTTTCGCCATGATATTTATTGCAATTCAAGTCTCCATAAGATCAAATATAGTTAAAACTATTACAAGTCTTAACTATCTAATTCTAACACTAGCGCCTCCAATTGTTGAGGCGATAAATGGCAAAACTAGAACAACAATAGAGCACATAAGTAGGCCCTACATCAATGTTGTCGCAAATTACCTCACCAGCGGTATAAGCAAGTACTCAGCATAGAACAACTGCAAACACAATAAGCAGTTTAATAAAAAAATATAAATGACTTTCGATTTTCTATAAGCATCTTTCACAAAACAAGGATATATTGTTAGCCTATTATAACCACTTTACAACTATCATGGGTAAACAGGTCCTTTTTGTTTAAAATCATGTCTAACTAAAGTGCATGGCGGTTAACAAAAGTTATCACAGAAGGTGGAAACTGTTCCTTCTAATAAAGTAATTCTAGAGCGAAAACATTTTATTGCTTAATGCAAGGTCATTTCTGATCATCAAATTTGGTTAGTTGTTGATGTACAAACCATCGTTCTTATATAACAACATAATAAACACTAGACTGTGAACAAAAGATTTTGGGTCATTCTGGAAGTCTAAATGCAAACATAACCCTAATACTCAACAACTTTTGACATAAATCGTTATTAGTGAGATTTTCTTCCTTTGTGCATTTAGACAGTGGTGGTTTGTGTGCACCAAAAAAATTAACCACTAAAAACAAAAGCTGTTGCTTTAAGTTTAAAAGAAAGAATTGCATTAATCTAAATGAGTACTTGTGGACGCTATCATGATTTCCTGAAATTGTGCTCAATAATTATAGATAGGGAACAATGAATACTAGTTTTTGTTGGTCTAGCTAGACAATTAACACAAATTAAACGAACTACTGAATCAGTCATCAGTTAAAACTCTTGAGGAATGTGCTAATACTAGGATGTTCTATGTTGCTAAGAGTAAGATTGTTCTTGTATAAAACAAACTGTGTTTGCCAGCAAAACAAATACCTGCCAAATGAACATGTAAAATGATGTGATCGCTGATTTGCTCTCCAGATCAGTTGACTTGGCACGACCCCAAAGTAGTAGACCAAGAATCGAATGACCCAGTACCTTAATAAAAACAAATAAAATCTTTGTTAACAATATTTATCACCGTTGACCTTTTAGGCAAAACGATGATTTTATACGATGTTAAACCTAATATTGACACGGGATTAAAGAAACTTTTGATATAACAAATACAAAAAATAGTGAAAGCTTTGACTCGTCTATAACATATCATATTGATTTCAAACGCATGCATTTCAAATTAAATTGCAAACATATGACATTGAAAAAGTTGGTTAAATGTATGTAGCATTGATATAAACAAATGATGATCCATTACCGTAATGTATCGGCTCCAAAGGAAGGAAGATGATGCGCCAACAAGAATAGCAACACCATAAGCTATTTCAAGTAACAAAATACAAATCCAAAACACCTGTGAAAAGTTGAGAAGTTCAATTACATATTCGTTTGTTTCTTTACATTTCAAGAACTTATATAGTTAAGTTGTATTTAGTAGGTAAGAGTGTAAGACTAACCCGCTTTTGACCCAAACGGACTGTAAATGATTGAATGCCAAAGATCTTGTCTCCAACAATATCGGGTATGTCCTGTGTCAGTAGCACAATGATTGGCGATTAGCAAGACTAATGTGTGAATGTGTCTATGAAGTAGCAAAAATTGGTTAGAAGTGACTAAAGAAGTTTACCTTGAACAATGCTATAACAACAGAGAAGAAACTCATAAATCCAGTTGCAAAAATCACGGATTTTGGAAACACAGGGAGTCTTCCGTACACAAAAGTCTAGAAATTGAACAGGTTAGAGATCATGTGAATGTAAACATAAAGGAATTGTTATATTATATTTTCCCTATAAAAATAGTAATATGAGTAAATTGCAAAAATCGTCCCTAAAGTTTGGCCCGTTTGCATGTTTCGTCCCACAAATTTCGAAACTGCAAGGATCGTCCCTAAAGTTAACCTTTGGGGCATATATCGTCCTTTTTGGGGCATATATCGTCCCAAAATTTCGAAATGTTAGGGACGAAACATGCAAATGGGCAAAACTTTAGGGACGATACATGCAAACGGGCCAAACTTTAGGGACGATCCTTGCAGTTAAAAAAATTGTGGGATGAAACATGCAAATTGGCCAAACTTTAAGGACGATTTTTGCAATTTACTCTAGTAATATTTNAATACAAATCCAAAACACCTGTGAAAAGTTGAGAAGTTCAATTACATATTCGTTTGTTTCTTTACATTTCAAGAACTTATATAGTTAAGTTGTATTTAGTAGGTAAGAGTGTAAGACTAACCCGCTTTTGACCCAAACGGACTGTAAATGATTGAATGCCAAAGATCTTGTCTCCAACAATATCGGGTATGTCCTGTGTCAGTAGCACAATGATTGACAATTAGCAAGACTAATGTGTGAATGTGTCTATGAAGTAGCAAAAATTGGTTAGAAGTGGCTAAAGGAGTTTACCTTGAACAATGCTATAACAACAGAGAAGAAACTCATAAACCCAGTTGCAAAAATCACGGATTTTGGAAACACAGGGAGTCTTCCGTACACAAAAGTCTAGAAATTGAACAGGTTAGAGATCATGTGAATGTAAACATAAAGGAATTGTTATATTATATTTTCCCTATAAAAATAGTAATATGAGTAAATTGCAAAAATCGTCCCTAAAGTTAACCTTTGGGGCATATATCGTCCTTTTTGGGGCATATATCGTCCCAAAATTTCGAAATGTTAGGGACGAAACATGCAAATGGGCAAAACTTTAGGGACGATACATGCAAACGGGCCAAACTTTAGGGACGATCCTTGCAGTTAAAAAAATTGTGGGATGAAACATGCAAATTGGCCAAACTTTAAGGACGATTTTTGCAATTTACTCTAGTAATATTTGGCGGGTCACATGCTTTACTGGAAACATTGATTTATTATTGGATAGCGAGCAATGTCACTATTAAATTAAGAGGCAATTTTGACCCAATTACCTATGAGTGGGTCGATTTGGGTTGATTTAAAAATCTCAGATGGATCATATATACAAGGGAAAGGGGTCCAACTGTCGAACATGTCAAAGAGACTGAAAAGTAACTCCGAAGTGTATTTTTAATGTCTACAATCTCTATTATGGCTCTATACATATATTCAGATAGATACAGTAACACTAATGTTATTGTAATAATACTTGAAGTACTAAATATTTACTGAAAAATATAAAAAAAGATGGACAAGTAAGTCATCTTGGGTCAACTGGTATCAAATAATGGCCCGTTACTCAATCTGCCTTTCTTGCCTTCAATAGTGACATTTAAAAAATACGTACATTTGGCTCAAATGTGTTTCCAACATAGAAAATGTTGCAATTTTAGAGGGAGGGTGAGAGAATAAAGATTAACTGTAAGGAGAAAGAAAATTACCTGAATGTGTAGGTAAAACGCAACTTGAACGATAACAGCTCTTACGGCTAGAATGCACATTGCTGCCACAAGAGCAAATCGCTTCCATCTCAACATCGGCATCTAAAATTCATAAATGTCTTAGAAAGTAAAGTTAAATTTGGTGCAACTACAGCAAATCATCAAACATTTTTCTTAATCTAAGGGGTAACCATCTTGTTTCCAATATGGAAAAGTGGGAGGATAAGATAAACATAAACAAATATTTTTACTTCATGTTATATACGCATATGGAATTGGAACAAAGCATGCTGGTAGAGTGGTAGGTATCATTTAACCCAATAATAACAGACTGAGCATCATAGCCACATAGGTGACACAAGTAGTTTCTATAGAAGGTAATACAGGAAGATATCTACTTAACTTCCCAGTATTATTTTGGATTGGACGAATCAAGAATTGTAACACAAAACTTAAACCGATATGTTTTATGTCAGACTGACAGACATGTGCTACAAGAGAAACTCACATTGATTGAATAAGCGGTCCCGAGAATAAAGCTTATGAAAAGTGCCCAAAATAAAGGCCATGAACCAACTATCCATCCAAGCCAGAAACTCTGTAGAGTAACATGGTAACAGAATAAGACAATAAAACTGCATCATCAGAAGCTTTAGCAGCTTAATCCTTTTGTGAAGAATTGGACCTTCAGGTTGATTACAGTAGGAGCAAAATTCGAAATTTACCAAGAATGCAAATGAGGATACTATGATGACACCAGTTCTAACGGAATATTCTCCGGATGCCAAGGGAAGATACGGCTTGTTAACCTGAGAAATACCAGGATCTAACATTTGATTATGATCAACATGTGGGGTGATAATTAGAATTACAATATCATAACTAATATCTTAGGCCAGTTGATGTTTCATACATATCTTGAGTGAAAAAGATACCTTGTCAATTTCTATATCGGATAGCTGGTTCAAGCCAACAATATATATGTTCATAAAGAAGGCAGCAACAATAGCCTGAAAATTTAATGTTGATCACGTAAGAAAAACTAGTAATGGATGATTAACTTATTGACCACTGTACTAGGCTTGTAAAAATGCAAAATGAAAAATATAATTTAACTTGAATAACTGAGGTTAGGACACCTGTGCCAAGTAAATTGGCTTTGTAGCATTTAAGATCGCTTTTTTTTTTTTTTTTTTTTTTTTTTTTTTTTTTTTTTTTTTTTTTTTTTTTTTAATTCCTCATCATTAAATTTTATTTCTGCAATTTTTGTTTGACGGTGTGTTTGCAAACAGACGCCAAGTGGATTATAAAATAAACAAATTATGAATGCATATCGAAAGTTCTTGAACCTCCAAAACACCCATGAAGAATAGTGGAGAAAAATCTGAAAGCTTCTGAACTGCAAGGAGTGAAACCGAAACTATGCTCAATGCCTGCTCAAAAGGATGGAACATAAGTTATTCATGCTTTATTACGAAAAAGAAAAGCAGAAGGAAAAATATACTCCCCTTACAAAACGTGTTTGACTGCCAGTCAAATATCAGAAAAATATGTTCAGTAATCTTTTGGACCCAGATCATTATTAGTAACTTTTTGTAGTACAGACAATGCCGTCGAATAAAAGTAGTAGTACTAGTAACATACATAACGAAATTGATTATCATATTAATAGAATAATAGCCAAAGAGTTAGAATCTTACGGTTCCTATAACTGTATGAGGCCTCGAAAACCTGTAGAAAGCATCTAAAGCACTTGGCAATGTATTTTGAGGGTCTGTTGCATCAGGTTCAATGGGTTGTTCCGAAATCGCACTTGCAACATGCTGTGTGTTGCGCTTTTGAGAAAGTAGAAAACTTTCGTTAAATCTGCCAAAATTGCTTCTCACAAAACTTGGTTGAGATTGGATAACTCGGTTGCGCTCTGATGCTCTAAATGATACACGATAACAACCTAAAAGGTGGAAAAGTTTAACAACAATGAGACGTGACTACGTGAGTCCAAAAAAATGAGCACACAATCACTGTAAAGTTATGGAAGTCCAACCTTGTTTCTATAAAGTTTGAATTTGATGGAAACATTAGCATCCACAATTGTATTACATAGTTTGAGCATATAGATTACTACAACATAAAGTAAGATCAGTATATACTTTGATCTTTTACAGATTGTAATACACAACCAACAACTTTCATCTTCACATCATGAATCAGGAGATGTGTAACACTTCACAAAACCGATACATAAATAGACATGTATCGATCTAAACGGAACTACCCTGATTTAAATACACCTTTGGTAGCCTAAGGACCTATATGAATTTTTGCAAATACATTTTTAACCATATAGGACTACAAATGACTAGAGTGCAAATAATTAATCAAAATGACGATAAGCAATAAATTGCCTCACTGTGCTGTGCTAGTTTACGGCTGATTTCTAATTCCTGCTAAACTTTTGACATGTAGAGTTGTAGACACTCTAAAGTAACAAAATACTTAAGAAGCTTAAAGGGAAAAAACTGAAATCACAAATATAGAAAATCATATAAGAGAGTATAAACTTTGGGATATTCTTTAATGGTAAGCAAGATCATGGCATAAACTGACCACATGTGCCCAAGAAAAATCTTTCACCTACTTTTTTCACTTCCAAAAGTAAAAGATCCCAATCGGAAACAGTCATGAATCAAACTCAACCCAAAATGAACGAAACAGCTTCATGAACATCATACATACAGAGCCAGTTTCAATGAAGATGTAAACAGTATTAATACTTTAATACCCATAATGCCCACAAAACTATCACATATTCACTAGCTTTTCATAAAAAACAAATTCATCAATTTGCAATTATGCTCAAGAACAGTACTAAAAAGGAGATATTCATTTTACATGTGCAAAATAAAGCTAAAAACCAATATTTATCATTTGTCAAATGAAATCTCACAAGAACCACAAAATTAAACCCACAAAAAAGATTGCATCTTGTTTAGTATTTGTCACAAACATTATAACAATTAACATAATTTTGAACATTTAATTACTTAACAATGGCAAAAATGGTTAAACGGATGCGGTTTTCCATGTTCAGGTTACGGGTGAGCAAGTCTTTGAGTCAGATGTACGTGGCCTAAAATAGGTGTTTCCGTGACCGTTTCCACCCTTTCCCTGGCCACCCCAAATGTACCTAAATGAAGTTTGAACCTCTTGCCACGCGACCATTTCGTCGTGGATTAATTACTTAAAAATGACAATACACCCAAAACCCACAACAAAAATAAAAATCTTTTATCACAAACTACTCAAAACCCATATGCAAATAGTACTTATAAATCAGCAAACTTTATACAGTTAACAGAATCTGAAACCATTGCCACACATAAACCACTAAAAATATTACTACTAAATCTTATTAATCTTTATAACAAATTGCTCAAAACCCATATGCAAAAAGTACTAAATTAACAAACTTTAATAATTAACACAATCTTTAGCCATTAATTAGCACAAAAATGACAATATACACAACCAACAAAAAAGGTTAAATCTTTTTAATCTTTATAACAAATTACTAATAACCCATATAAAAAAAACTAATAAATTAACAATCTTTATAAACTAATTTGCAAAAAAAAAATATATATATATATATATAAATCAAATAGATATAGTACCTGTTGATGATACAACTAAAGAAGAAGAAGATGGTGAATTTGATAATGGTTTAGAATAACAAGAAACCCTGTTAGAAAATGACCCAATAATCAAAGCCTTCATGTTTTGATTACTTTAAATAAATCATATGAACAAATATCAGTTTATTTTTCATGAACTAACACACACAGTGTGTTAGTGTGTTTTAGTGTTACAAGTAAGAGAGAGTCAAAGTTTGTGTATGTGTCGTGGAGTGTTGTGAAGCTCTTACACGTATTAGAAACTCAATTTTTAGTTGTGTAATTTTATTTTTGTGTGTGTGTGTGCATGTCGATGAAAATAACAAAATTGTGAAACTAGAACCCTCTGTTTGTCTTTTCGTTTCAAAATAGACCCATTTAGAGTTTTCAAAAGGTCATACTATACAAACCCTCCCTATATTGTCACATCAGGAGGTTTTGGTCAAACCGTACAACCCGCGATGCACACCGTACAAGTCAGCGATGCGTCTAATCATTGCATACCCTCCCTACAGGAGGGTGTGGATAACTTCTCCCGTTTTCAAAATGATTTTGAGTTTTTTCAAATTTGAATGGTTTTCAACTTCTTATGAAAATTAAGTTTTGTGTTTATGTGGAAGGGTAGGTGGGAGTTATGCGTAAGGGTGGGGGATGTGGTGAACGGTTTCTCTCGTCAAATCAGTTTTTTCTTTATTCATAATATTTTATTTTAACGTTCCTTTAACTTTTTTTTTTTTTTTTTTTTTTTTTTTTTTTTTTTTTTTTTTTTTTTTTTTTTTAAAAAATTTTTTTTTTTTTT
>LBNU01011040.1:17157-31077 GCA_014162995.1 Artemisia annua
AGCGTCTATTCCAAACTGAACATTAGCGTCAATAATGCCCTAGCTCTAGGGTACAACGACTACCTCCGGGTCTACCCTAAAACTAGGTCCACACAATAGCAAAACGATTTTGTAGTAGCAGGTCCAAGAAAACAGTTTGAGCTAGAAAGCTCTCATATAAACAAGCAAGCACATAATGCCTTCAAATACTTAATTCAAATACTTCGATAAATCACTCAATAAATCAATAAGTCAATCATTCAATCATTCAACTTAATCAAAACATTACGTACTCAAGTAGGCAATCATTTCATTTAGTAAAAGAGCATGTATTCTCCCCCAAAATAGTTATGAAAACTTATTTAAAAGAAGGGGGCTATGAACTCACCTTAGCCACAGCAATGCAAGAATCACAACGGACACAACTTGGCATCAAGAGTAATTCACAACAATATTCCAAAGATTGGTACGAAACCGACGAAGTCTTCTATAAGCAAGGCTTATCCCAATACGAACTTCTCAGCGACGAACCAAATCTCCATAAGATAATTACTCCCATTATTACCCAATCTTACGTCGTCGACTCATTCGTTACCCGTTCAATAGTGTTTGTGTTTGCGTTTGGTATCATTGTGTGTGTGTGTGGTGAGAACACGACATATACTCAAGTGAACTCACGCCAATACTTAAACAAGCGAAGCCAACAAGAATCGAGACAAGACTCGAGAATACTCACACCAAGAGGTGAAAAATGTTCGACTTAAATCAAAACGAGTCAAAACTCAATACGAAACATCCGGGTCGAACTACATCATCCATCCAAGACAATCATACTTAAATGGTCTACTAGGTCAACCTTATGGTCAAAGTCAAACCTCAAGTAATCAAGACTTAACACGAGAAATCGTACGAATTATTGGATACTTATCGTATTTGCTAATACAATAGTCCAACAATTCCATCAATGTACTTGTTAATTCATAGTTACTCATACTTAGTAAAGATATGGTAGGTCGTAGGATGGGTCACCTATTAATATTCTCCCTCGACATGCTCGTTGTATACTAATTGAATTTAACCACTCAATTAGTTCGTTAATCGTGTCAAGTGATAATATTAATACCAACCAATCCATAACTCGACACTAACCAAATACATATCTCAATATCTCCTTAAGGGTAAGTCTCGAATAAACGTACCCTCGAAACGATAAGTAACCCGTATTTTTACACAATAAATCTTGTTTCGTTTATTATTTCTAATAATAATTACTAGATAACGTAGTCGCCGTTATTTAACGATTTCGTATTAATCTAGAAATATTTACGAACGTTGTCAACGTTTATTAATATTTCTTTATTAATCTCATATCGTTATATAACGTACTTAACGATCTCTAACTATTATTATTAATATTATTAACTCATAAATATGAAATAACGATTATCAATCGTTACTAAATATTTAAAGTTAACGATATATATATAAAAACTCGTGTCACAATCATTTAGTTAATCATTTATATTTTCACGGGTTATACTCGTTTCGAGTCATATTTATCACGGGTCAAATGGTCAATATCTAAGAATAATAGTCATGTCAACTTGGCTTGTCGGGATCACACAAGACTAGGGAGTCTAGGTGACACCCGACACGGCTCAATCCATCGCAATCCTATCCTAATCACAAACCAATATCCGTAATCGCAACTCAACCATTTAATCCTACTCCCCGTCACTATATTACCACGATAACAACAACATTAAACAATACCCCAATACTTGCCGAGACCCTAATGGTCTCGGCTCTACCTCTAGCCAACACAACAACAACATCAACTCAANACAACATCACAAGAATACCAATCACGAATAATAAATCCGAACCAATCCTAGACCTAGCTACTAATCACGACTTCAACATCAACATAGCAACAACAACCTTTGCCGAGACCCTAGTGGTCTCGGCCTTAGTTCTCGACAACCCCAGAAGAACACCAATACTAACACAAATCTGAATCCAATCCTAGCTCTCGGCTATGACCAAAACCAGTACAAGATCTAATCTTAATCTATACCCATATCCAAAATCCACATCGAGACCAAGACACAACAATAACACGAAACCCATCTATGTCGTGAGTCTAAAACTCACGACATCACTCTCGTACACAACCAAATGATACACGGCCGTGAGTCTAGGACTCACGGCTATACTCTCGTAAACCCAAACAATACAAACACAAGACACACTTGATACCAAACCCGTTTTCAAGCTCATTTCAATTGTTATCTTTTCGTTGTTATCGAGAACCCTTGAAACCCGTGGGTTGTGGGTCAAACCGAGGCATAAACGCCTCCTAAACAGCGAGATAATCCCACTTTCAACCTTCGGTTATCAAGAAACATGAAAGGAGAAAAGTGGTGGTGGATTCGAGATGAAAACTCGAATAAAAGTGGTGTTATGGTTGTTTATACGGCGCGTGTGATAGCTCAAAAGAAAGAGGGTGAGAAAATATGAAGAATGGTGGTGGCGGTGTAGCATGACGCTCGGCGGTGGAGCTCCGGTGGCCGGAAATAATGGCCGGATAATGGGGAGAGAGGGAGTGGGTGGTTGTCGGCTGCAAGAGTGAGAGAGGAAGGGTTATAACCCTAAGTTTTTATAAATGTTATATTTATAGGGTGAGTGGAGTGAATGGGGACTCCTAGCAAACCCTATCGCTCCCTCGGGGACCAATATTGCCAACTCTCTATTATTTTTAACGAATTATGAACGGAACTATTAAAACGTGTTATAATTATTTCCCGTGCACCCGAAAGTATTTTCATAAGTTTTAGTTACGTTTTTACATAAACGTTGATTATAAATACGTATAACTTTAATTCTCGTCACCCAAAATAATTAATATTCGTGCTTTATCCATTTTAGAGTCACTTCTCGCGTAAAATATTCCAGACCACATATCAATGACTTAATGACTGCAGATAGGCTTATATATCGAGCAGGATATCAAATCCGAAATTTGCGGGTTGTCACAGTCCCACCTCCTTAGAAGAATCGTGTCCTCACGATTCAACTCCAGTTACTCATCAGGTTCTGAAAGAAATAAGCACATACGCACGAGGATTCAACTTTACGTTCACTACGCGAGTTTAGGATCCTTTAGCGAGTTTCGACGAACTCTATCGATAGGAATGCGACTAAATGAAAGTCGTCAAATTTCAAGGTTCAAGATTCCAATAGCTCAACAAGGTTCGAACATTAAGATATTAAAATTTTCTCCAAAAGAAATAGCAACAACGGCCTCATTGGTAAGTCGTTACTTAGATTGTAGACATAAGAACGTCGTGTATGCTGTCGAGTTCCGACGATAGCTCAGACGTGTGAGCTACCAATCTGACTCTAGCAAGAATCTGAAAGGATCGATACAACAAGAATTCAAGAGGTTTACGTCATCAGGGTTTCTAATCATCCACGAGTAGCGTACATCTCCGTTCCGCCTTCGAACGATCTTCTTGATAGATTACGTACAAATTCAAGATCAGAAAGTTGGGTATCTCCATCTTTATCCAACAAGTCGGCGATCGGCACTCGTGACCATAGAGGGTCTTTTGCAGTGCCATTGGAAAATCGAAAT
The DNA here is from genome assembly GCA_014162995.1 of Artemisia annua. Lineage (NCBI taxonomy): Eukaryota > Viridiplantae > Streptophyta > Magnoliopsida > Asterales > Asteraceae > Artemisia > Artemisia annua. Next base: position 20,774 of record LBNU01011040.1, read on the forward strand.
AGTAGGTAAGAGAGAAATTGACCAACAGGAGGTGAACGGATTAAGTAGGATTTACCAATAGATACTCAGGTAGAGGTCGGGATTCGTTTCCCAAGGTCTAGCTTACGATATAGCAGCAAAATAAAAATCGACAAAAGGATTTGTGAAACGGCTCATAGGATAATAGGAAAACAACCCATTGTTTAAAAATCACAGGAAAGTCAATTCTCAATTTTTATCTTGATTTCATAATCTTGCAGCAAGGCAGTAAAATGTTTTATGAAATCGTCTTATCAAGCTATTCGCAAAATAACTTACAGGGTATCAAGGAAACATTTCACCATTTATAAAATGATAGTTAGATCAAAATTTTGATATTTAGGATAGTAGCAAAGTTGCATTTGGTTCCATATTATTGTAACATGGTAACCAAATATTTTATAAAAATCGTTTTGTGAAAACAATTTCGTAAAGTAGTTTGTGAGATAACAGTGAAAATAGTTATCCTTTATCAAGTAGTGGAAAAATCAAAATTTTGATTTTTGCGAAATAGCAGTAAAACATCTTGCAACATGGCAACATTTTGTAAATTACTTTTCAAGGCAGTTTCACTATCCAATAAGAGAAGGAACAAAGATAAAGAGTATTTCCGAGGGACGAGTGAAAGAAATAGGCGGTTGTCCCAAGGGTCGTGATTCAAGTTACCTCTCAAAATCGCAAGAATTCTGTTACGCACGAAATCCTTTCGGATTGGGAGATTCAACAAGTTCAAGGTACAACTCGGTAAGAGGATGTCGATTGCTACAAGCAATCGGTTAGAGTCGATTAACTCGGCATGATACGTACGTTAGAGGTGGAAAGTACAACCTCAATTGAACATCTTCGCTAAAACAACATCGATAGAGAAAAATGAATATCCTCAACTAAGAAATGAATAACGTCGATTAAGATAACGAACATCATCGATTACGGAAGTGAACGTCATCGATTTAGAAAATAAACATCCTTGGTTAAGAAAATCATCACTTGGGTAGCTTACTCCGATGGAACAAACTTTCCCATCCTCGAGCAAAATCACCAAAACCTTAAACCTCGTAACAACTTGATTTTAGCTAAATCTCGCAACTCATCAAACAAGAACTATCACGAGATTCGACCGTGTATCAAGTTGTTAAGAATTAAGAATTTAACGTCGTCGACGATTTGGCTCAATTCAAGAATTGCTCAAAACAACGAATAGGTACTTACGGCTAGAATTCGATATTCATCATACGGTTCCGAACACAAGTTTAGAGTAGAGGGGACTGTGACTAGATCGCAGGATGAAATGAGGCTAAATGCAAATTCACAATTCGAAACGAAATCGAAGATCACAAAATACTATAATCCAAATTCAAAATCCAGAACGTACTCAAAATCAATTCCACCATATCCGAAAGTCACGTCGAGACATAGTCGAAGTTCAATCAAAATATACTCAAAATTAAATCCAAACGTATCCAAAGTCAAATCCAACGTAGTCGGAATCAGATCCGTAACGGTCAAAACCGAATTCAAAATATCGAAAGTCCACTTGGGACGAAATCCGGAAATCAATTCAATTACGAAGTTCAAAATCAAATCCATACGTAACCAAAATCAATTTCAAGCAATAGTCCAAACCAAAATCCAATACTTTCAATAAAATCGACGAGGCTCAATACGATAAGCAACTCGGATTCAAACGATGCCAATCGGGTCTAGCCGACCCAAGGCGAACTACGCTCGACAGCGATAGCAGAAATTCCACATAAACGAAGGCGTTTAGTGGTGTTAGAAGCATTACGATTCATACGGTGTTGCGATGCCAATGTGTCGTGTGCAAATGCAGGCTTAGGTGTTGAGTTTAATACTTGTGTGTGCACGCAACTTATCATTCCTAAAGGCAAACTCTAACCCGAACATAATGCTGTTGTAACTACCCTCAGTATCACAAAATTCACCTCTGAGCCAGACATAGGTGATCAGGCCATGTCCAANAAATTGAAGAAAGAATGGAAAAAAGTAGCAAACGGTTACTTTACTTAAAAAAAAACAAAAAAAACTCCCACTATATAAATAACATCCATTAAATGAAATTTTAATTAAAAAGTGTTGGTCTCCGTACTACGAGTGTCTGCTCTTGGTTTGGTCTGAGGAGAGAGAAAGCTGATATGGCGCTAATATAGCGGTGTGAGGGGTGGTTTTGGTTTGGTCTTATTACTATTAGTCTAAAAGGTGTGTAAGCTAATATCATTTACTTTTACGACACATACAACATTAATGTATACAAACGCTCCGCGACAACGCGCTAGTTGAATCTTCGTTATTATATATCAAAATCAAAAGCTAAACAAAGATGAAAAAGTAAAAGTAAAAATATGAAATGTTTGCAAATTGATATTAAGTGAAAAAATCAGCTTATGTCTCTGATGCAAAGACTTGATACAACTAACTATTTTATTATTAAAATAGTAAAAAAACATTCTAGTAACTTTTTTTTAATATATATATATATACATGTATATATATATCATTTCTCCATGGAACGCATTCCCAGATTTCATATAATAATAATTTCGGATTCCCAGATTCATTTAATAGTATTTTACCGGATTCTCAGTGTGTCTTATCTTTAGGCTTCACACTCAGGGGATACGTGTTCTTCCATTTATGTATCCAACACAGCTTCACACATACAAATCAAAAAACACATACATACAATGAATTCATCTTTGTCTTCTGTCTCGCCTGAACCTCATGAAAAAAAGCACGGCAAATCCGGAAAAAAAAATTTGATCGGCTCAATTTCGACGCATCGTTGTCAATTTCGTCTGTATCAAGCCTTTTTTTGAACAAAATCTGAGCTGGGTTTGGATTACTTTCATCAAATGTATTATGCATAAAGAAAGGTAACTTATTTTATATAATTATATTGATTTGGGCGTTTTCTTATACATATTAATTGTGAGTTATAGTTGTTTACTTGGTTTAATTGTGTATTTAATTAGGGAGTTGTTAGACTTGAGTTTTACTATTATTGTTTCAAACAATTTTTGATTATGATTATTCATAAATTGGAACCAAGGTTGCATGCCATTTATCCATGTACTTATGGTTGTCTTCTTTTTTTTTTCAGGTTAATAGATTTTTGTCAACAAGTTTCTCTTTTCCAGGTTTGTCTTGGTTAACTATTAGTGAGTGATTTTTTTGGGTTGTTTACTATTGGTGGGGAAGAGTGTGAGTGAGATTGAGGGTTAACCAAAAAAAAAAAAAAAAATCTATTTTTTTAATGAAAATCTTAGGTTTTTGTTTGGTTGCACACCAGATGTTCGCTTAAATGTCTACGTAAAAATAGTAGTCACAGTTTTGATTTGTTTTGTTTGTAGAGTTGCTGATGGAAAATGAAGAGGATCCGGTAAAGAAGCAGCAGGTTATCGATGCGCGGCCGAGATAAATTAGTCGTAACGTGAGATGTTTAGATCGAGGTATGGTTGATTGCCATTGTTTCGTCTAATTCATGAAACCATCATCTCTAGGTCACTGATATTAACAAGCCTATTAAATTAGTAGATGCGGTTTCAAAACTTACTGCCGAAAGTTGATACTCAGTAGGTTGGTTTGTGTCACTGTTTCTAAGGGTAAAATGTATTGAACTACTAGATAAGAAGTGATCAAACAATATGATGGTCTGTATTTTCATTGTGTTATGTCGCGTTGTTGCAGTTAGTGGTGGCAATTTCTGACCCGACACGAAACCCGACCTGAAACCGACATGAAAATTAACAGGTTCGGGTTGAGTTAAATAGATTTCGGGTCAGGTTTGGGTCGACCTATCTAACCCGTTTATTAAACAGGTCAGGTTCGGGTTGGGAATAAGTTAAATGGGTCGACCCGCCAACCCGTTTAAGATTTTTTCTTAAATTAAAAATATTTATATTTTATTATACTGGTTAAATGGGTTAAATGGGTCGACCTACAAACCCATTTAACCTGTTTAACTCGTGTAATGTGGCAACTTTTATAAAAAAAAATGGGTTAAATGGGTCAACCCGAAACCTGTTTAACCTATTTAACCCGTGTCACCTATTTAACCCGCCAACCCAAGTATATATACGGGTTAAATAGGTTAGGTTCGGGTTATGTGTAAACAGGTTAGGGTTGACATAGCTGACCCGATGATTTAAATGGGTCAGGTTTGGGTTGGGGTTTTCTGACCCGCCAACCTGATAACCCGAACCCGCCAACCCGAACCCGACCCGAATTGCCACCCCTAGTTGCAGTTCAAATGTTTTACGGGCTTCTATTGAAAGTGGCGCTGATGTCCAATATTTGTTTGTACAGGTGTGGGTTATACTTGGCAGGCGCAACTAAAGTTTGGGGGCCCTTATAATGCCATATAAAGCTTTGACAAAGCATTAGCTATCAAGGCAAATCATTAGGTTTGCAGCCATGGTGGACGTATCCGCTTTTTCCGATTCTCAGCCTATCTCAGCCTCATAGACACGGTAAAGTTCACAGAATAGATAGATGTGAAATGTATGTGGAGTGTCACAGATTTCGGCTTGGTTCCATTGACATAATCGTCTGATGAAAAGTAAAGCCAATCCCAAATTTCTTCTTTCTACTATCTGGGTATTAGTTTTACAAGTCTAACATATAAACTCAGACCCCAAAAGTACTAATTGTCCGAAATATGAATGCAGGGAAAAAAGGAAGCCAGCTCTAAAAAATGGAAACAATGGAAAAAACTGAAATCGTAAAAGTGTTGCAGCAGCTGGGTGTGGGTTTCGGCAACTTGATTGCAACAATGGAGAACATCTTATTGGGGTATCAACCAAAATTGTCGGACCTGAGTGTAGTCGAATGTCGTTAAATAGCAGATCTAAAAGGTTAAGGAATGCTCCACATACTTATGTCAGAAATTGTGGTTTGTAGATGATATCTATTGTGTGTCTACATTTGCCTGGAATAGTATTTGATATTCGTATGTTACATGCAGTTCAATCTCGACAAGTTGACGATGTTAGCCGGTTGTCGGACTTCCAGGTTGCGTCCGAATGGCCGACGTTAACAGGTATGGTTTCATTGGCGGTGCCACATAACTATGTTGTGGGGGGCAAAAAAAAATATCTCCCAAGTTAGTCCATTTTTTGTACTGCAACTCAAAACAAACAAGTCGTCTCGGGTTTAATTCAATATTTTAAAGCACGTACACTTCAAAGTAGCGGCATCAATATCAGTTGTTCGTGTTTATGCATTGAAACCCAGTTATAGTGGTGACCCCATTTGTTATAAAATGCATCCCTTTTGGTTGTATTATATTTTCATATGCAGTATGTATTTATGTTACTAGAATTCATAAAATATCACTTAAATGGTGTTAAAGTCAATAATAGTTATAACATCCTAAAAGTTAGAAATATAATGTTAAGCTTTTAACCATAATAAACATTTGTCGACTATATGTTCGTAAATATTACTGTACTAGAATTATGTCATTCATTTTTATTATTCAAATAACAATGAAAATCAACTAGAGTAGATATTATCATACTAAAAAATAATAACAGACATTGAGCCCACCTATCTTTTTGACCACCATTTTCCACCTCCCATTCTATTTCTTTCACCTACAACCAGATCTATTTGAAAACAAGAACTCATAGATTCTGGTCAAGAGTTGTAACATGAATATTTTGGCCACTTCAGTTATTGGTTTTTTTACATGCGAGGGCACTTCGATTTTGAGAGTGACTGGCACAACACATTTTTCTTCTAATTTGACATTTTTTTATTACCGCTTCTCCCCACTCCTTCCTACATGGATCTGCCCCTGCAACAAATGCGGATACATGATTGTGTATAGCCTACATTATTATATTTACAGCCTTTCCTTTAACAGGTTTACCAAATAATCAAAGATCGATGGTGTTGGATTTTGGTGAAGGTGCTGCACATTTGGATGGTCCACATGTCCTGGACTTTAAGGCTGGTGTTGTTCAGAAAGATGTTCATCATTCCACATCAGCCAATCTGATGTCTCGTGATTTCGTTCCGAGCTATGACGAGCACCTTGTCCAACAACTTGATGTTCAGCCTGCAAGAACGACATGTCAAACACGTGTGCTAACAGGTTAGTTCACATACATGTCCTCAAAAGTTTTCGTTGTCGTGTACATTCATTAGTTCTATATCAAACATATTTATGATTGACGTTTTATGAAACTATTAATCATAGGTGGTGTTGTGGGTGGGCCTAGACCATCATCCCACACCAGATCGCATGTTCAGCCTTCTGCGACTGCAGGTGTGAAACTTTTATACATAAATGTTCCGTAAGGTTTTGGATGTATTTGGATATCCATGAGGATGATGGCTGTCATTTGCCCATAGCAATCACCGGTATGCGTTCCCAGGTTCTTGGGAAAAGGCAATACAATCATGTGTCGAGAGGTATGTGCAACTGTTGTCGAATGTCAGTACATTCAAGTTGTGTGCTTGCGTTATCAAAAGCTTTGATGATCACTTTGGCTTTTCGATATTGCAGGTCCCCTGTCAACACTAAGTCGTGAATTTGAATCATTCTAGATGTAAAATTATATGTCATCTTTGTCACATGTTATCAAATCTTTTGGTCGTTGGCCTACAGGCGAGTTGGGATGAGGTTTTAACATTGTGTGATATCCATTCGTATTCACGATGTTAAAAACGCTATTTTTTTTCTCTTGCTAATCATTATCCCAAAGATCGATTACACTACTTTCCAAAAACTCCACACATATGCTTTTATCAACCATATAGATTGAAATAAGCATGTAGTATGGAACATATGTTTATCATCCTTTTATTTTATTGATAATGCAGGTACATCAAATACGCGGATCAAGTCCCCATCCACGGGTGTCGGCCGATCACCAATGGTAATGGAAAAACTTATGTCCCGTCCGGTTGGCGTTGCAGGAACAGCCACAACAAAGGTCATGGAGGTTTGCTGAAACCTTTATGTCTTACACATATGTATTTGTGTGTATCTACATTCATGATTTGTTGTTTATGTTTACCGCCCTTCTGTTCTATTCATGATGCAGGTTCACCTAAAATGCGGATTGACTCTCCATCCGCTGGTGTCGCCCACCTGCCAGTGACAACGGAAACATTTCCCTCCTGTCTTGCTGATGTAAAGTATCGAGTTATATATACCATCGCATCGGGAGGATGTGTCCTGTCCCAGGAGAGAATCCTAGATTTTTGCAGCTCTACATTTATGACACTGACAATGAAGTGACAAATCGGCTCAACCATTTTGGGCCTAATGCGGCCAGAGTTCTAAGAGCAGATGTAGTAGAAGGGTTAATACAGTTCCTCAATCATAACAATGCCTTAGTCCAACTGTTCAGAACCGCAAGGGATAAATTGAACACATGAATAACATGAACTTGGGTGAGGTTATAATAGGAATGCGGAATGTTTGGTTCAGTCTATAACAAGCAAAAATTGGCCTTATTTTATATCAACGTCACTGAATATTCTTATAGGGAGGATAAGTTACGTGAGCAAAAAGAGCAACACATGGTGTCACAATTCTCAATTTCAGGTCACTTTCCCAAGTCTTGACATTTTCCTATTCACAGATTTCAATTCATCATTTCACGTAAACTAGGTTTACGGATATTCATTTGACGAAACCGGGTAGGTTAAGTCACATTATCATTCAATATACATTTCATAGACTAGGGTTAGTCTACAATTCATCACGACATCATTTGCATTCTATCCCACTCGTAGAATATATACAATTTCAAGTTACATATATNTTCATGTGTATGCATATCTTGCTTTGTTTTGCATGTTAGACAGCTCCTTTGTAGGTTAGTCGTCTTCGTTGAACACATGTTGTTGTAATAAATCTTAAAACAATGATAATCAATCATGGTTATTTTTATCAAGCTGATTTCTCGGTGAGTTTTTTTTTTGTTTCAATGAATTGGAAAGACCACTTTGAAGTATGTTACACATCTTTTTCTCTATGTAAATAAATTTTGTTTTAACTATATGCGATGGTGAGGAGTTTCGTATGTATGGCTTAGTCATGCTTAATGTGATCAACTCAATTTATGGAAGATATTTAAAATTCTTATTATGTTATTCTGGTATAATGCAATGATGTACAATGTATTGTAAACCCCAAAGGATTCAAATAGACAGCTGAGCAGACTCCATTGACCGCTCTTTATATTTCAAAGCTGTTCCTTGAGGTAATATAAACTTTTGTTATGGTGAAAAGATCTAAAGTCTATTTGGAAACTAATTTAGAAGAAAGGCTAACCGACTTTTCTATGTACAAGTTTTGTGAGATAGTAACACACACCATTTAGTTCTGGCTCAGTTTGGCAAGGTATGAAATATGTATATGTTTATCACTATTACTACTTGTCTTCCAGAAAACATACATTATTACACTGGGAAAAACCTACAATTTTTCTAACTTGAAATTTGCTTTGGTCATTTTTTATATACAACAAAATTTGGTCAGTGGCTGCCTGATGTTGATGGAACAATGGATAAAGTTTGGCCATTGGCGGGTATGCTCAGCAGATTTAAGTAGTAAGGTGGCTTTGAAGTAATTCCGTAATGGTCATACCCAAGAATACTTGTGTAAAGTAATAAAAAATAAAAGGCCAAAAGTCATAGCTTTAGACATGGTAATGTATAAACCTTTAAAGAAGAATAAATTAGTAGATTTGCAGAATATATTTAGGCATAATGTTCATTTCAGTTCTGACAGCAAGAGAAAGACTACTATGACCGGATAAGAGGAGTATATACCATGTTTCGCTCAATTATATCAAACCTAGAAACAATAAATACCAAAGCCTGCAAGTTGGATTGATACCAAAACTGGCAATGTGGTGCAAGGGTTGGAGGTTTTTTCCCTCAAATATGAGTCTCATGTTCGACCAAATGATAATCATACAAGACGAGGAGATGAATTCGATGTTTGTTCCCGTTTTTTTATCACCTTTGGACTACTAACGGAACCCATCAACTCTGGTAAAGTCTATTCTATCCTAATTATTTGATTGATTTGGCAACATTCCTTGAATATTGTAGAATGCTTACTTTCTTAATTATGTAATTGTGTGATGAGTGATGACGTATTGCAGTTGTCTTGTGGGCATATATGTATGGATTGTCATGCATAGAGACATGGCTTCAAACCGGTAGCTCTGGGACTTGGAAAGTGGGTTTTTCCGCCTTGTCTGACTATAATTCTAATTCAGTTTTAGCCAAACTTTTGATTCTAAGATTCAATTTTGTCTTTATTATTTGTTTACCAACAGTGCCCTCAATGCATGACCTTATGCACATTGAAGGATGTTAGACTTCTTTATGCAACTCGCCTTTGTATGGTTGATGCTACTGCCACGGCTCATCAGTTTGTTTTGGATCAAAAGGTACTTTCACTCCTGAAGTATGCATGTAAAGTATTACATAAAGCATAATGCGAGTCTATCCATTCATAAGAAAGTGGGCTGATTGGCTCAGAACCTAACAGGTATTGCCACACAAGCTAGCCACTTGTGAATGGCTAACCGTAACAAATAAACCCTGAAAGTCTAGAGCACAATGCAATAAAATCCTGAGGAGTATAGTGTTTCCCCGGGTCGTTAAAGTCCCAACGAGGTTGAAATTGTNTGATTGGTGTCAAAACCAACAGGTAATTGTCACACAAGCTGGTCACTTGTGAATGACCAACCGTAACAAAGATAACCTGGAAGTCTAAGACCAACTCAATGAAATCCTGAGGAGTACAGTGTTTCCCCGGGTCGTTAAAGTCCCAACGAGGTTGAAATTGTATTTGAAAAACGATTTTGGGAAAAGTGATTTGGGAATAGTAACCAGATTGTGAATGATTATTTGGATTTTTACACTACTGATTGCTTGGAGTTTAAAATGAAAATGCACAAATACAGATATGACAAATATAACACAAAATGCAAATAAGCAAAGTACAGGGACTAAAATTGCCAATTTCCAAATTACAGGGACTGAAAATGACAAGTTCCAAACTTTGGGGTGAAAAATGAAAATTTTGAAACTTTTATTATTAAAGAAAATTAAAAACTAAAAAAGAAAATATTTTAATAATATTATATTATCTTAATATTAATTATTTAATTTAAACTATTTAAATTAACTTAAAAACTATTTATATTAATCCTAACAATATTTTAATTACAAATTTAAGTTAAGAAATTACAAAATTATTTTCTAAAAATCTAAAATGACTTAAAATACTTATA
>LBNU01011040.1:31479-76804 GCA_014162995.1 Artemisia annua
TTAAAAATATTAAATAGAAACTATCACTTTTATTAAAAAGTGATTATTTTTGGATTTTTCTTTTTGGAACTTGTTTGTACACTGTAAATGAACAACTTTTGTAAAAACACTTTTTCTAGAACTCAAAAATAAGCTAAATGCAAGCTTATATGTATGGCAGTTTGACTTTGGTCAAACAAGCTTAGGAAAAGCTTGAAATAAGCTGCTAAGACAGAACCAGGGGTGGATATAGGTGATAACAAGTGATGTACACTGGAAATGAGCTAGATCAACAAGGAAAACCTACTGAATAAGCTAAAGATTACAAATAAGCAAATCCAAAAACCATTCAGAACCCACAGGCCAAAGCAAAATGGGACAACATGCAGGCTTGTGTGGGGCCCACAGGGGAGATTGGAAGCCAAAAACAAAAGTTGATCCAATAAGCTGAGCTTATTGGCTTTTCAGAAAGCCAAAGCTTGACCACTGGGTCCCACTAATGAACTGAATATGGACCTTGGAAAGTTGGTGTTCAACACTGAGTACTCAGTATATGTACTGAGGTCAGGTCACAAAGGAGGTCCCAAAAAGCTAGGGGCAAATAAGCTGAACCCCAAAATAAGCAAAGATATGAAAAGGCCTACTGACAAGCTACTCAAAAAGCTAATATGCTAAGGGTGGGGTCCACTGATCAAGTCACAATAAGCTTATGAACATGTATCCTTTACACTGATGACTCAGTGTAAAGGGTGTGATGAGGTAACTTTGATGGACTAAATAAGCAGTGAAAATGAGCAACACAGACCATAAAAAGCATATGCACAAAGAGATTTCCAGATGGCCTTTTCAGAACAACAAATCTTATAAACTAAGGTGCACTAATAAACATTTGACAAGCTAATGAAAATTGGCTCAAGGCCTGCTTACCCTTGCACAGGGGAGCTTTTTGTAAATGAAGCTAAAACAGGCTACTGAATAAGCAGTTAAAATACATTATAAAAATAAAGTAAAAATAGCATTACAAAGATGAGCTTCCATATTTCAATAATCCAAAAGCACTAAAGCTAAAACCTAATGTTGATATCAAGAAACATCTCAACAGATTTGGAAAAACTACCAAACCATGAATTTTGACTTTTGTGAAAACTTGATAAGTCTGACTTTTTTGAGTTTTGATTTGTCTAAACTGATTACATATGATGTCTTAAGCTAATATATGGGCTAATTATCCTAAGTTAACAACTAATGCATTGAAATGATTGATTATGGGAACTAAAATCATGACAGTTAACAAAATACAAGGATTTACACTAGGATTTGACTTTTTGCAAAGGACTTACAGATTTTAAGCTTTGATTGTTCTAAAAGGACCTAATGTGAGTTGTTTGAACCAGATGCTTACACTGAAACATAATTGAACCCTTAGAACAAACTTTTACCAAACACCCCTTAAAGTGATTGAAAATGTGATTTTCAAAGGGTCTTACTGATTTAAACCACAAATCTCATTCCAAAGGTAGTAAAATGATAGCACAGGGTCATTTGAGCACAAAAGCATCAAGAATCACAACAACTACTCATAAATCATTAACATGCTAAAAATGGCAGTGAATATGAAAAATAGAGCAACAATAGATTTCCATGAACAAGCTAGACATTTTAGGCAACAATATCACTAATACATGCCAAATAAACATAGAAGAACACAGATAAGTAGTTAATAGCTAATCTACAGTACAAATGCCAAAAGATGAGATAATGGCTTACAATAGGTTTATGCTGAGAACAAGTGAACCAAGGACCAAATTCACATCCTAATTGCTCCCAAGAGCTTCTAAACCATTTGCAATCCAAGATAAACACTGCTCCATTGCTTCATCATCTTCTTCTCTTGATTTTTAAATTTTGAGTGATTTTATTTTTATTTATTTTTATTTTTCTGTCTCTTAACATAAACTGCTTTATATGATTTAAGAGCTTAAGAAAGCTTATAAATGAGCCTAGATGAGCTTCTAAGAACACTGAATAACACTTTTACTAACATAAAGGTAATTTGAGATTTTTAAGAAAAAATGGCATAATATAGAATTTAACTGGAAACTGAAATTGATTTTACATAAAGTTCAATACACATTAGAAAAAGAGATTACAACTATTAGTGAAACTTGCATTCATTTAGAATTGAGAGCATAAAAGCTAATTTGGATAACGTTGTTGTCTGTGATTATGTTTAAGAGAATAATGCAAAGGAAGCGGGTGATTCTATTAAATGACCTTAAGGTTATTGATTTATTTGGTTGAACTGTTAGGGAGTTTAAGTGAAAATGAGGTATCTATTGCTATTACATGAATTTAGCAATTTTGATCCATTTACTTATGTATGGGTAAAATGCACAAATTCTGGTAGAAAGAAAAATGGTGAAAGTTTCCTGACGTGTATTCTTGATGCATAAATCTCCAACTCTTACTATTTAAAAGTTCAAAATTTTGACCTGAGCTGTTTACACGCCAAAACCGGCTTATATCTGGAAGTTCCTCATTTTGACCCATAAATGGCCTTTCCTGGCCCGTTCGACATGACCATTTTGCCATTTCTACTATTCTTACATTCTTATGCTCTTTTTAGAGAACACTGATCAACAATTTGCTTTCTTTTCACAACATAACTTATATGGTTCTTTGAATGCACTTTTCATAATGGGTAGATCATTGATTTTATTTCCATTAACCTGTTAATAAATTTCGAGAATCTGAAACTGATTTAAAGAATTTTACTTAAGCATATATAATGTATGACGTTTCATGCCCTGTGAATATACTACGGGCGACTTTCAACCTATTTGACCCGTTCAACGAACACACTTTTTAGGTACAGTTATAATCGGTCTATACCTATTTGAACATTCTGTGAACCAAACGGGCCTTAAACGTACGCCGGGTGCAAGTGAATTTATCAATTTTGATGGTCAAATGTACTTGTTCTTGTATGTGTAAATATTTTGAGTTGGGTTTGTACCCATGAAAGTATGAAAATTGCGTTTTACATTTATGGATTATAGAAAGGGTGATGTTGAGTTAAGCTGTTGTTGAGCTTATATGCAAACTTTTTATCTTGACTTTGACTTTTATTTTTATTATTTTTTATTATTATTATCATTTTTTTTGTTGAAATCCTAAAGTGTACTGTGTTGTTTTTTCCTTGTCATTTTAATGTTTACAAATTAAGGTTTTGTCATTTTAATGTTATTTGCTCTTTAAAATTTCAGTAAGCAACTGAATAACATACGTGTGTTCAACTTAATTATATTTTAGACATTGAATCTACTTGTCCAAGTTTAGGGGGTGTTTGGGTAAGCTTATTTGAGTTAATAGCTTCTTGAAGGCGTTTGTTTTAGCTTATTCCTGTGAACTTATACTTCTTAGGGGGGAAATAAGCTACTTGAATGTGGATTCTTGAGAATGTATAAGCTATTTCATTGTACAACACCTTTAGAACCGTTAAAAGCCATAAAATTAGAAGTTTCATTGAAGTCATCAAGGACTTCATCATCATCACTATCCGAGATAACTATATCACCAACCTTAGAAAATGGATTGCCTACCTTTTTTCCTTCTTTAACTATGTTAGAAGTGCTCTTCGAAATACGCATTGGACGAACTTGAGATGCTTGCATAGTTTTCCACATTAGCCTTTTGCATAGGAAGCGGCTTCTCATCATCACCTAGAAATACAAGCTTCCCCTCATTTAATTGACTTTCAAGCTTATTAATCTTTTCAACAATAGGTGTAGTATCTGGACTGCCAAATGAATCAATAGTAGCAGTTGCTTGTTTATCCATGTTCCTAAATTCATTTTCAAAATCCGAATCTATACTAACAATAGGATCTTCATCCAAATTACCAGGAGCATCAAAGACATTAGACATTCATATATGTACTCAGGGGCGGAGGGACTTGGAGGAAGAGGGGGGCAGTGCCCTCAACAGTTGGTAAAAAAAAAAAAAAAAAAAAAAAAAAAAAATTTATTGTGCAATTTTTATTTTATTTATTTATTTATTGTTATAAAACTTTTTTTATACATGCTTTCAGCCCAAACTTGAAGTTGCCCTCAACAAAACTGAGCCTAACAAGTTATCTCTTTGTTTTGTTAATTTATATCATGTAAATTATGATAAAAACCAATCCACAATTCATTGTTAAAAAAATAAATAAAAAAAATAATAAATAAATAAATAAATAAATAAATAAAATTTACGGTAATGTTTTTTCCCCCTATATTTCACTATCTTGTCTCCGCCACTGTATTTACTTCTTTTCGGTTATAAATTAGGGCTGAGAAAAATAGTCCGAAAACAAAACCAAACCGAACCGAAAATTTGAATAAAACCGGTTTGATCGAAACAGAACCGACCATTTTCAATTATGTATATATGATATTCGGTTTGGTTCGAGCCAAAAATCAAAATCGAGAAAAACACACTTAAACCATATAAAACGAACCGAACCGAACCGAATGGACCGACACAAAACCGACCGAACCGAGTCACTTCGGTTCGGTTCTCGGTTCATGTCTTTCACAAAATAGGTTTTTGATTTTGATCGGTTTGATTTGATTTTGACCGGAAGCTCAGCCTCAACTGCTTTTGCAAAAAAAAAAAAAAAAAAAAAAAAAAAAAAAAAAAGAGTAAAGTTAAGTTGAGTAAACGGCAAATTAGTCGAGCAAGCTTTTCACAGGTACCAACTTTATGTTATCTTACTTTGACATGTTTGTAAAAGACAAAAACAGGATCCATGAAAACAAAGATACAAGGGACATACCATGACACACATCACCTCATAAAATATCCTACAACAAAAACAAATCATTTCTACATAAATGTAACTATTCATGTACAATGTACAAATGACACCTCACTTAACCTAATAAACTCAAATTTTGTTGCACGCAATCAACATAAAGAAGACAATCAAACCCTTATTCCTTGGTGATCAAAACCATGAACAAAATGAATAAAATGCCGAAAAAAATACAAAGGCTCTAAGAAACAAATGAAATCGTAAAAAAAAATAGGGACAAAGATCGTCTATACACATACTTCTGTTATTATAATAAGATCAGCAACCGCAGTAAATAATAGGCTTAAAAATCCATTAGGAAAATAATGAATTTTGACTCTTTATGGTCAAACCTATATGATTATTCATCCGTAAATTATTTATAAGTCTATACTCTATAACACATCAAGGTATTCATCAAAATTAGTCGGAATGACCTTATAACTTTATAAGTCATATTTTTCAAGTGTAAGATCATTCGCTTTGCCCCATAAAGCTAAACTATACCTATTGCTCCACGAAAGCAAGATGCTCGCGATAACTAGAAATTACTATATATACTTCCTCCGTCCCAATTTATTTGTCCACTTTTAACTTTTTAAGTCTTTGTTTTTTAACTTTGACCTTAAACTTTTTTATTTGTATTATATAATACATGATAAAAATTATACTCAATAAAAATATATTTAAAACCAAATCCATTTATATATTTTGCATCAAATATTACATAACACAAAAGCAAATAATTATGGTCAAAGTTATAAAAGAATGACTTCAAAAGTCAAAAGTGGACAAATAAATTGGGACGGAGGGAGTAACATTTATCAGGAGCCTAAACCCCCCAACACTGTAGCAAAAATACTGTAGCAATTTACTGTTGTGCTACAGTAAAAATATACTCACATATGAACAGTGAAATATACAGTACTAACGGTCGTTAAGTATTTAACGGCCGTTAAGTACTGTAGCATTTTTTTTTAATTCTGTTTGGTCCTTCGTCTTACAGCGTCGTTGCAAATTTAGTCCTTTCTACAGTGCTAACGGTCGTTAAGTACGTTCCAAATTTAGTCCTTATAACTAACAGTCGTTAAGTACGTTGCAGATTTAGTCCTTATAACTAACGGTCGTTAAGTACACTAACTACTTCTTTGGCAAAACATTCCGCGGCAACGCGCGGGTGATCCACCTCGTTAGAAACAATGAGTAGGCAAATAAGCTTTTAATAATAAAACATCTATACCATGCTTCCAAACCCTATATATATGGGGGGACTTGTTCCTTTTCCAATCCATTTGATGAATTCTTCGGGTGGTTGATATTTGGATCCAAGATTTAGGAAGCAATAACCAAAAACATCAACCAACGAACCCCAATCTGCATAAAAATCACACATGAACAAATGAGAATTTGGTACGAACTTGCAAATGGCCAACACAAACAAGAAATATCTTTATAAGCAGAGGTACATTAAATCTAAAGGGATGATCCCAAATCAAAAAGCACCTAGGGTTTCAATTCGCAGAAGGCACGCATGTGTCCCAATTTTTCAATTCGTCTTCATATTTGATTGATATTTATTTTTATTTTTTGTTTTTGTTAACGTACAGCATGGTGACAACTGGATCATCATCATCGACTGAGGAGGATGTAAGAATATCTTTTTTATAGCATATGATTTTGGTTGCAAACAAATGTTAGCTAAGCTAAATATAATTAGAAAAACTTTTATATGAGGATTATATCCCGGCCCCCAGCTATTCTTATTCTTATGCAAAGTCAAAACATTTTCACTGTTTTAAGCCAGCTAGCAAACCATATTACATACATTCTTAAGTGCTTTTTGACAAGATGTTTGTTTCAGGCTTATATAGCGAGCTTTAGGCTTATGTTTCATAAGCTTGTGGCTTATCTTGAAACTTTTATAAGCTTATCAAGACATGACAAACTTATATAAGCCAAAAAGTTTCAAAATAAGCCACAAAACGTGAGGTTATATATACTATATATATAAGGAGGCTACCTTACTACTCGATCTAGCTATGTGCAATAGACAAAGTCTTTCTTGTTGAATTCATTTTTCTGCCCGTTCTTTTAATTAGGTCGTCTCGAAGCAAAGTGATTCTCAGGAGACTCCTGGTAGGGTAACTCGAAGAAAGACTTTGAAGGAACGAGATATACATTTCTGTTCTTCAAGCCATTTCATTTTAATACTATAAAAAAAGCAAGTTGCCAACTTCATTGATTAACTTGGTGTTTGTTATTGGTTTGACGGGGCTTGTAGTTCCAAAGAATCTATATACATACATTGAGAAAGCTCTTGTGCTCGAGAAGCAGCTAGAGACGAACATCAACGACAAGGATTTGGAATCGAAATTGAGTTATGTTATGCACAGGATGGGCATTATTGCTAGGCTCCACAAAGCAAATAACGATCTGCCATCTGACTGGGAATAGTATGTTCCATCTCTTTTTATTCTTATTTTAACTCTTATGAAAGCAAACTCATAAGGGTGGTCTTTTTGTTTAGCTTTCATGAAAACAAGCAATTAAGTTTATGTTTTAAATTCATTTTGTACTCATAACAGCATTTCCTTGTTCTTGCAGCAATTCGGACACCGCCAGACTCTGTGTGCCCGTACCAAACCCAACCTTTAAAATGAAAATTACTGAGAAGAGACGTCGTCGTATGCATATCCATCTATTTGTCCATTTTTTTTTTGTTAACTTGTATTACCTGTACATGCGTATAAGAATAATAACAATTCACCAAGTTCATGAACGAAGCAAATGAGACACTAGGGGTGTAGTCATACAAAGATATTAATGCTGGAGAATAATTATTTAACAAATCTGAATATTTTAATGTTACGCCAGTATATTAGGATTGTTTATTACAAATCTGAACATTGCCATGTTCCTAGAACAAATATGATATTGAATACTTCAGTGAATGAGTGGTTATGTCCTTTTAGCGCATATGTGTGTGTCTCTGTATTTATTTGTACAGTATAGTATCTCACGTAAGAGCTAACACATGGATGGTAACTTGGTAACTTTTCTCTTTCAGGGAAGAACCCGCATAACAACAGTGCTCCATTCACGAATCCGAAAGTCTGGCGGGAATTTAAAGATCGTGATAAAGCGGTATGAATAAGATGTTCATCTCTCTTTTCTCTTCACATCTATAATTCCATATACACCTACATCCACGGTTCTGCACACACATATGCATATTTGTGGCACAAACATATTTTATACATATTTCATGCGTGTGGCAGACACAAACATTTTTTATACGTATTTCATGCGTGTTGCAGACTAAACTTAATGGATTACCTTGTCCCATTGATGAGGAAATTAAAAACCCACTTGGAAAGGAGAATGAATTTGTTCGTTTGATTTGTGGTTTTGCTGTTGGGGTCTTCAACGATTCCTATCATATGGTATAGTCACATTCTACCTGCTTTCAACTTTTCATTCTAGCTATTTGCCATTAATTGTTTTACATGTAAACAAATTTTATATTAGTATGTTAACAAGGACAACACGAAAAACGTCAGCAATGCTAGAACCATGGACTGCTTCTACCTAAAGGTTGAAGACTGGTATATTTTCTTCATGACCATAGAGGCCACTGAACAAGGGAACCCTGGAGTCTATGAAATCACAGTCAGATGTAATATTGAAGATGGTGCAATAACTCTGGACTCATTTGTTCTTAAGAATGATGAATATTCGGGTATGTGATCATTTTTATACTCTCTATTGTGCTGATAAAAAACATGCTCAATAGAGAGTATTTTTCTCTTAAAACCTACAAAATGGGTTATTTTTATTAAAACATAGCTAAAAATGAAACAGTTCAAAGGTGTTGAAATTTGCCCAATGCTCAGTCAGAACCATCTAAATTAATAATTCCCGTAAATTAATAGTCAGTATATGCTGGTTTATATAAGCTGCATAAATAACTTCTCTCTTGGTATCATGTTCCTTCATGCGTTACTTTGCATTCAGGTACAAGGAAAGGAACCAAATTCAGCCAGGGATCCACATATGAAAAGGTTCAAGGTTAGTCTTCCATTTATTTCTACATTTTCTTTTCGTACAAACTTTGTTGTCCATCTATTTTCACCTCGAGAAATTAAAAGAGTATCACTAGATATCAAAGACAAATCTAAAACACACAAATTTATGAATGTCTTTTTGTATTCTTTCTTTGATGTATGTAAGCTATGAAATCTATCTACAAAGGGCTTGTGGCCCAATGGTACCCCATGTTGTCTGTGAAGCTTCTCAACCAAATGGTTGTGGGTTCAAGTCCTACTTAGGACACCTGAGACAGGTTTGTGGTATAAATATTGTGAGATAGTTAAAATTGCCATTCTAAAAAAAAAGCTATGATATATATAATTTCATTCGCTGAACATGTAATAGTTTCTGCTCTCATACTTTATCCTTTGTTCTTTTCCTAAATCCGAATATCGATAGGTAGTGGTAACTTTGCACACTTACTCAACAAGTTTGCTTGTTTGTTTGTTTGTTTTAGTTCTTCGAAGGTTTTTGCATATGTGGCAATCTTGACCAAGCTTACTTAGGATTTTTGGTTTATTTTAAATTCAATAGGTCTAATTAGTATATTTTTTATGACTTGAGCATGGCATAACTTAAAGAACCTTAATATATGCCGCACATTGAGGGAAGAGCCAATCATGAGGACAATCCACTAGAAGAAAAACATCATCCGGAATATCTGGAACTGCATTTCAATTTCACAAAACGGTCAAGAAATCAAAATCATGGGCGGAGCTTAATGAGGACCGGGAAGGGTCCCGGCCCCCCTAGGTCTAAGCCCGTTAGTGTATTTATTTACGATTTCATGTGTTAAAGAAAAAACTTTTTTCATCTCGGCCCTCCCATGTTTTTTCGGAAAAAATTTTGTTTCGGCCCTCCCACAAAATTTTTTCTAGCTCCGCCACTGCTATTCAAAATGCATGTGAATACTGACTTAAAGGGCCAATTTGGTACTTTAAATTTGAAACAATAGAAATGGTAAGACTTTGACATGCATGTCGAAGTGACAAACTTTTAACAAGCCTTGATGCACTTCAGCAATTCTATTATTTTAAGGTAAAATAAAAATAGTTGATAAAAAAAAGTGTTTGCAGGTCGGCCCAACCCGACCTGTTAATATTGATCATTGACCTAATTGCCTAACCCATCTAAGTAGCCCATTTTGTCACCACCTCTATAGAGAAGTAATTTGATTATTAACTATAATTTTTCAATTGACGTAAAAAAAGATATGAAAATATTGAAGACACTTACAAGTCCCAAGATCTCCCCAACCTCGGTCGATTATCCCTCTTTGTCCTGTTTTTCTCAAGGCCTCCAAAATGATATTCGTGGGTTTCGCCGGATCTTCAAGTGGCTTAAGAAGAAACAAATAACTTCTGTTATTATAATAAGATCAGCAACTGCAGTAAATAAGAGCATTGGGTGTAGGCTCGCCATAATATCTCGTCGTCCTACGTGGAAGAGGCTTTTGCCTCGTTGAAGCTCGCCACCACAACAGCTGGAGCTCGCCGTTCCTTGCCATTCAAGACCACTTCGTCTGCACGACGAGGTTGGTTCTTGTACTTCTTGCAGCTTTTTTTTTTTTTTTTTTTTTTTTTTTTTTTTGGTGTAAGTGAGGAGGGGGTGTAAGTGGTGGGGCCCGAATGAAGAGATTGAGGTTAGTTGTTTAGTGATGAGGGGGTTAGTTGTGAAGAGGTGTTGGGTGATGTGGCACACGTGGGGCCGAATGAAGAGGTTGAGCTCTTCATCCACACCCAATGCTCTAATAGGCTTAAAAATCGATTAGGAAAATAATGAAGTTTGACTCTTGATCGTCAAACCTATATGATTAGTCATGCATAAAACTGCTATAGATCATGTCACAAACATAACATTAAGGGGGCGTTTGGTTCGTTGTAATTCATTGTAATTCGTTGTAATTGGAATCTGAATTACATACCAATCATGTTTGGTTGGCAGAGTGGAAGGAATTGTAATTCAGATTACATTACGGTGACTGTTTGGTTTGTGATGTAATTGTAATTCAGTCAATCCAATTACAACAAGTGAGGGAATCCAGATTACATAGGAAGTTGGATGGAAAGTTTTGAATTACGTTGTAATTCAGAATTTGTATACTTTAAAACATATTATTATTATTATTATTATTATTATTATTATTATTATTATATTAAAATAATAAATATTAATAATAAAATAATAATATTAACAATAAAATAATAATAATAATAATAAAATAATAATAATAATAATAATATTTAATTATTATTATTATTATTTAAATATTATTATTACTATTTATTATTATTATTATTATTATTATTATTATTATTATTATTATATTAAAATAATAAATATTAATAATAAAATAATAATAATATTAATTATTATTATTATTATATTAAAATAATAATAGTAATAATAATAATAATAATAATAATAATAATAATAATATTAAAATAATAATAATAATATAATAATAATAATAATAATAATAATATTTAAATAATAATAATAATAATAATAATAATATTATTATTATTATTATTATTATTATTATTATTATTATTTGTTTTACGAAGATCACTTTTATTATTATTATAATTATTATTATTATTTTATTATTATTAATATTTATTATTATTATATTATTTTTTATCTTATTATTTTATTATTTTTATTAATATTTTATTATTTTATTATTATTATTTTTATTATTATTTATTATTATTATTATTATTATTATTTTTATTTATTATTGTTATTATTTCTTATTATAATATTTTAATTATTATTATATTAACCTTTTAAGTTTTATAAAAAAAACTTAATTCCATTATGTTGCGAGTCAACCAAACCCATCGACAGATTTAATCAATTACAATTACAACACATTACAATTACAACACATTCCAATTTCTTAAATTACAATTACATCAAATTACAATTCCTTCCAAAGATTACAATTCCTTCTAAAATATTCTGTGAACCAAACGCCCCCTAAAGGTGATTCATCGGTAAATTATTTATAAGTCTATACTCTATAACACATCAAGGATTGACCTTATAAGTCATATTTTTGAAGTGTTACGCCATAAAACCAAACTATACCTATTGCACCACGAAAACAAGATGCTTGTGATAACTAGAAATTAGAAACAATGAGTAGGCAAATAAGCTTTTAATAATAAAACATCCATACCATGCTTCCAAACCCGATATATATGGGGGGACTTGTTCCTTTTCCAATCCATTTGATGAATTCTTCGGGTGGTTGATATTTGGATCCAAGATTCAGGAAGCAATAACCAACAACATCAACCAACGAACCCCAA
Organism: Artemisia annua; assembly: GCA_014162995.1. Lineage (NCBI taxonomy): Eukaryota > Viridiplantae > Streptophyta > Magnoliopsida > Asterales > Asteraceae > Artemisia > Artemisia annua. The sequence continues at coordinate 43,705 of LBNU01011040.1, forward strand.
TCTGCATGAAAACCACACATGAACAAATGAGAAATTGGTTCGAACTTGCAAATGGCCAACACAAACAAGAAATATCTTTATAAGCAGAGGTACATTAAATCTAAAGGGATGATCCCAAATCAAAAAGCACCTAGGGTTTCAATTCGCAGAAGGCACGCATGTGTCCCAATTTTTCAATTCGTCTTCATATTTGATTGATATTTATTTTTATTTTTTGTTCTTGTTAACGTACAGCATGGTGACAACTGGATCATCATCATCGACTAAGGAGGATGTAAGAATATCATTTTTATACTGTTTTAAATCATCTTTATAGCATATGATTTTGGTTGCAAACAAATGTTAGCTAAGCTAAATATAATTAGAAAAACTTTTCTATGAGGATTATATCCCGGCCCCCAGCTATTCTTATTCTTATGCAAAGTCGAAACATTTTCACTGTTTTAAGCCAGCTAGCAAACCATATTACATACATTCTTATGTGCTTTTTGACAAGATGTTTGTTTCAGGCTTATATAGCGAGCTTTAGGCTTATGTTTCATAAGCTTGTGGCTTATCTTGAAACTTTTATAAGCTTATCAAGACATGACTAACTTATATAAGCCAAAAAGTTTCAAAATAAGCCACAAAACGTGAGGTTTTATATATACTATATATATAAGGAGGCTACCCTACTTTTGGGGGTTTCATCAAGGCTACCTTACTACTCGATCTAGCTTTGTGCAATACACAAAGTCTTTCTTGTTGAATTCATTTTTCTGCCCATTCGTTTAATCAGGTCGTCTCGAAGCAAAGTGATTCTCAGGAGACTCCTGGTAGGGTAACTTGAAGAAAGACTTTGAAGGAACGAGATATACATTTCTGTTCTTCTAGCCATTTCATTTTAATACTATATAAAAAGCAAGTTGCCAACTTCATTGATTAACTTGGTGTTTGTTATTGGTTTGACGGGGCTTGTAGTTCCAAAGAATCTATATACGTACATTGAGAAAGCTCTTGTGCTCGAGAAGCAGCTAGAGACGAACATCAGCGACAAGGATTTGGAATCGAAATTGAGTTATGTTATGCACAGGATGGGCATTATTGCTAGGCTCCACAAAGCAAATAACGATCTGCCATCTGACTGGGAATAGTATGTTCCATCTCTTTTTATTCTTATTTTAACTCTTATGAAAGCAAACTCATAAGGGTGGTCTTTTTGTTTAGCTTTCATGAAAACAAGCAATTAAGTTTATGTTTTAAATTCATTTTGTACTCATAACAGCATTTCCTTTTTCTTGCAGCAATTCGGACACCGCCAGACTCTGTGTGCCCATACCAAACCCAACCTTTAAAATGAAAATTATTACTGAGAAGAGACGTCGTCGTATGCATTTCCATCTATTTGTCCATTTTCTTTTGTTAACTTGTATTACCTGTACGTACGTATAAGAATAATAACAATTCACCAAGTTCATGAACGAAGCAAATGAGACACTAGGGGTGTAGTCATACAAAGATATTAATGCTGGAGAACAATTATTTAACAAATCTGAATATTTTAATGTTACGCCAGTATATTAGGATTGTTTATTACAAATCTGAACATTGCCATGTTCCTAGAACAAATATGATATTGAATACTTCAGTGAATGAGTGGTTATGTCCTTTTAGCGCATATGTGTGTGTCTCTGTATTTATTTGTACAGTATAGTATCTCACGTAAGAGCTAACACATGGATGGTAACTTGGTAACTTTTCTCTTTCAGGGAACCCGCATAACGACAGTGCTCCATTCACGAATCCGAAAGTCTGGCGGGAATTTAAAGATCGTGATAAAGCGGTATGAATAAGATGTTCATCTCTCTTTTCTCTTCACATCTATAATTCCATATACTACACCTACATCCACGGTTCTGCACACACATATGCATATTTGTGGCACAAACATATTTTATACATATTTCATGCGTGTGGCAGACACAAACATTTTTTATACGTATTTCATGCGTGTTGCAGACTAAACTTAATGGATTACCTTGTCCCATTGATGAGGAAATTAAAAACCCACTTGGAAAGGAGAATGAATTTGTTCGTTTGATTTGTGGTTTTGCTGTTGGGGTCTTCAACGATTCCTATCATATGGTATGGTCACATTCTACCTGCTTTCAACTATTCATTCTAGCTATTTGCCATTAATTGTTTTACATGTAAACAAATTTTATATTAGTATGTTAACAAGGACAACACGAAGAACGTCAGCAATGCTAGAATCATGGACTGCTTCTACCTAAAGGTTGAAGACTGGTATATTTTCTTCATGACCATAGAGGCCACTGAACAAGGGAACCCTGGAGTCTATGAGATCACAGTCAGATGTAATATTGAAGATGGTGCAATAACTCTGGACTCATTTGTTCTTACGGGTGGTGAACCATCGGGTATGTGATCATTTGGAGTATCTCATGCATTGATTTGGTTATCACTTTCTTATAAGAACCCAAAACCCATTTTTATAATCTCTATTGTGCTGATACAAACATGCACAATAGAGAATATTTTTCTCTTAAAACCTACAAAATGGGTTATTTTTATTAAAACATAGCTAAAAATGAAACAGTTCAAAGGTGTTGAAATTTGCCCAATGCTCAGTCAGAACCATCTAAATTAATAATTCCCGTAAATTAATAGTCAGTATATGCTGGTTTATATAAGCTGCATAAATAACTTTTCTCTTGGTATCATGTTCCTTCATGCGTTACTTTGCATGCAGGTACAAGGAAAGGAACCAAATTCAGCCAGGGATCCACATATGAAAAGGTTCAAGGTTAGTCTTCCATTTATTTCTACATTTTCTTTTCGTACAAACTTTGTTGTCCATCTATTTTCACCTCGAGAAAAAGAGTATCACTAGATATCAAAGACAAATTTAAAACACACAAATTTATGAATGTCTTTTTGTATTCTTTCTTTGATGTATGTAAGCTATGAAATCTATATACAAAGGGCTTGTGGCCCAATGGTACCCCATGTTGTGTGCGAAACTTCTCAACCAAATGGTTGTGGGTTCAATTAGGACATGTGAGAGTGGTATAAATATTGTGAGATAGTTAAAATTGCCGTTCTAAAAGAAAGCTATGATATATATAATTTCATTCGCTGAACGTACATGTAATAGTTTCTGCTCTCATACTTTAACCTTTGTTCTTTTCCTAAATCCGAATATCGATAGGAAGTGGTAACTTTGCACACTTACTCAACAAGTTTGCTTGTTTGTTTGTTTGTTTGTTTGTTTTTTTTTTTTTTTTTTTTTTTTTTTTTTTTTTTTTTTTTTTTTTTTTTTTTTTTTTTTTTTTTTTTTTTTTTTTTTATATATTTTTTGTCCTTTTTTTTTTTTTTTTTTTTTTTTTTTGTTTTTTTTTTTTATTCCCTTACTTAACTCAATAATACGAATTCGGACCCTTTTGTTTGCTGTGTGCTTTTTCTAGTTTTCATATATCAAAATTTTAGGTATGTGACACATTATGTCCAACTAGTTGTCTATACATCGAACAAATAATTGAGCTTGACCAAAGTGTATCCTGAATCGCACTTGTCCTTAACTCCAACCATCTACTTGTGAATGAGTTGGTCATTGTATCAAAACGATTGAGAATTCTTATATTAAAGAATTTACATGTTTCGACCAGCCCATGTGATAGTACGGTTTACATGGTTTATACTATATGTTAATGATAAATCTACATGTAGATGGCTGGAGCGATCCTCAAGTCTATTACGAGTCTAGTGGGATGGTGCGTAGGAGGCCCTGGTGTGGTGGTTATGACTATTCTAACCCATTTGGCTTCAACAGGTTAAGAAATTTTCCTTGGTAAATTCATTAGATATGCAAAGTCTGTTATCAGGAATTCTGATGTAGCTCGTGATTTTCATTTTTCAGTTGGGTGGGATGATGAAGTATCGATCTATGAGCCAACCAAGCATCATTATCATAAGAAAAATATTTGTTATCCCCATCGATCTTTGGTATGTTGTTTGAATGTCAATATTATTTGATACAAATTAAGCAGCTTCTGACTTGTGTAGATTGAACTTATGGTACTTCCCTTTATTAGTTTATTTGTGTTATGGTGCTGTGCAAACTGCATTATCAGTTTGTACTCTATGTATGCCCCTGTGGTTAGCAAACTCTCATGTTATGGGACGAGGGTGTTTAAGCATGGTGCATTTTTTTTACCACATAGTATTATGCTTTTAACTGCAACATATCCTTATGTTGTTTCACGTGTTTTGATGTCCGATTAAATCTTTAATTTGCACCCAACAAGCGGGCTGAGAAAAATAGTCTGAAAACAAAACCGAACCGAACCGAAAAACTGAATTAAAGTGGTCTGATCAAAACCGAACCAACCATATTCGGTTAAGTTTTCGGTTCTGTATATATGATATTCGGTTCGGTTCGAGCCAAAATCAAAATCGAGAAAAACACACTTAAACTATATAAAACGAACTGAACCAAACGGACCGACACAAAAACCGACCCGAATCGAGTTACTTCGGTTCGGTTCTCGGTTCATGTCTTTCACAAAATAGGTTTTTGATTCGGTTGATTTTGATCGGTTTGATTTGGTTTTCACCAGAAGCTCAGACCCAACTGCTTTTGCAAAAAAAGAAAAAGAAAAAGGAGTTTCAAGTAAAGTTAAGTTGAGTAAAGTAAGGGTGAGCATTCCGACTGTTTGGACCGGACCAACCAACAAAACCGACCGGACTGACCGACAACCGGACCGACCGAAGGACCAACGGTCCGGTCTCGGTCTGGGATTTTTCATTAATTCGGTCCTCGGTCCAGTCGGTCCGCTCCGGACCGACCAAAAACCGAAAAAAACTCGCCAAAATCTTGCCTAATTTGACCGGACCGACCGAAGACCGACCGGACCGAACCGGAACGACCACATTCGGTCCGGTCTCGGTCTATGGTTTTTCCCTAACTCGGTCTTCGGTCCGGTCTTGGCCGGTCCGGTCCGGTGTTTGGACCGTGATCACCCCTAGAGTAAAGGGCAAATTAGTCAAGCAAGCCTTTCATAGGTACCAACTTTATGTGATCTTACTTTGACATGTTTGTAAAAGATATACAGGATCCATGAAGAAAAGATACAAGGGACATACCATAACACACATCACCTCATAAAATATCCTACACAAAAATAAATCATTCTACATAAATGTAACTATTCATGTACAATGTACAAATGACACCTCACTTGACCTAATAAACTCGAAATCTTGTTGCACACAATCAAGATAAAGAAGACAATCAAACCCTTATTCCTTGGGGCTCAAAACCATGAACAAAAAGAATAAAATGCCAAAAAAATACAAAGGCTCTAAGAAACCAATGAAATCGTAAAAAAAATAGGGACGAACATCGTCTATACATACTCACAATGATCTAAGAACCACAACCACAATATAACGCGATTTGAGTAAAGAACCATTGTATGGGGTCGGTATACTCTTCGTCTTCTTGCTTTGAAGGGGGAGTTGACGATAAGGCAATATCTGGTGGCAAATGGCGGTGAAATGCATCGACTGCATTTGCAACGCCGTCTTCATTCTCTATTAGCTTTGCCAAATCCATTGCTCGAGCTTTCACCTATGAAAAATTAAAGAACATTAAACAAGTTTTTTACGCAAGGAAAAAAAAAAGAGTTCCCATCTCAAAAATAGCAAGTATAAAAACTTTTAAATTAAATACATCCAACTAATAAAAACAGACTGCTCAATTTACTTACCTCTACGTTCAAAAAAAAAATTTACTTACCTCTGGTTGCAGCATAAAATTAATGGCATCCGAAAGTGCTTCAACGGTGAGCTGAGATATAGGGATCGGGTTAGGCCCAAGTCCTCTATGATATATTCTATCGCCCCAAAAATATTGATCTCCAAAGAACGGAACAATAGTCGTAGGACACTGTAACAACAACATATTCATTAGTGTTTTGAAAAGAATTTAAACTACATCTTCAAAAAAATGACAAGTATCTGATTGAAAATATTACCCCAGCCCTCAGTCCTGTTGCAGTCGTTCCAGCACCTCCATGATGAACCTGCAAAAAGTGACATATATCATCATGCATTAAGAATTTTAAGGAGCATACAATTAAACAAGACGCACAATCACATCTATTCTCAAGTGATATTAATAGGGATCTATAGTTGCGGGAGGGTATGCAAGTCATCCTCAAATCATTTTTTTTTTTTCCAATAGTAGTACATGCTATGAAGTTCTTTGAAGGTTTTTGCAGATGTGGCGATCTTGACCAAGCTTGCTTAAGGATTTTTGGTTTATTTTAAATTCAACAGGTCTAATTAGTATAATTTTTATGACTTAAGCTAACATGGCATAACTAAAAGAACCTTAATATATAACTCACCACTGCCGCACATTGAGGGAAGAGCCAATCATGAGGACAATCCACTAGAAGAAAAACATCATCCGGAATATCTGGGACTGCATTTCCAATTTCACCCAACAGTCAGGAATCAAAATGCATGCGGATATTGACTTCAAAGGGCCAACTTTGTACTTTTATTATGAAACCATAGAAATGGTAAGACTGTTGACATAAAGGTCAAAGTGACTAACTTTTATTAAGCCTTGATGCATTTCAGCAATATGATTTTTATGGTAATAATATACTTTGTGTAGTCATATTTGCACATGTTTTATTACATAATTCAAAACGTAGTAGACAAACTAGTGTTTGTAGGTCAGTGAACCTATATTGGTCATTGATCCATTGCCCAACCCATCCAACTCGCCCATTTTGTCACTCTATAAAGAATTGATTATTTTTTCAATTGCCTTAAAGAAAATGCCTAAAAAATGCCATAAAAAAGAGAAGAAATAAATGAATAAACTTACAAGTCCCAAGATCTCCCCAACCTCGGTCAATTATCCCCCTTTGTCCTGTTTTTCTCAAGGCCTCCAAAATGATATTCGTGGTTTTCGCCGGATCTTCAAGTGGCTTAAGAAGAAACAAGTAGCTTGTTAATATAATAAGATCAGCAACCAATGTAAGTTGGTATAAAATCCATTAGGAAAATTATGAATTTTGACTCATATGGTTAAACCTATATGATTAGTATAAAACTGCTATCTATACTTCTATAGTATCACAAACATAACATTAAAAGTGATCCATCTGTAAATTTTCTATAGGACTATTAACACATCAACGTATTCATCAAAATTAGTCGGGTTGACCTTACTAGTCATATTTTTTAAGTTTAAGATCATTTGATTTGCCCCATAAAGCCAAACTATACCTATTGCTCCACGAAAACAAGATGCTCGTGATAACTAGAAATTAGAAACAATGAGTAGGCAAATAAGCTTTTAATAATAAAACATCCATACCATGCTTCCAAACCCGATATATATGGGGGGACTTGTTCCTTTTCCAATCCATCTGATGAATTCTTCAGGCGGTTGATATTTGGATCCAAGATTCAAGAAGCAATAGCCAACAACATCAACCAACGAACCCCAATCTGGCAAAAAACCACACATGAGCAACTGAGAAATCGGTACGAACTTGCAAATGGACAACACAAACAAGAAATTATCTTTATAAGCAGAGGTCGATCCAAGATTTTTGACCAGGGAATTAACTCCCGTAACATGAAAATGCACAGAACCTTCTAAATAAATTTATCTCTGTGCAATATAAAATGTCCTTACCACTTGGTTTAGATACAACATGAGGACTCCACATGTAGCCTGTTGGAAAATGAGATATTGAACCACGGTACATGCTAAAGTATGCAATGGGAGCAAGATTCAACTTCTTTCTGAAGTCGTTTATATATCCTCTTATCCCCCACCAGATCAGAAGATCTACAACTATATACGAGAGCTGTATCAAAAAGAAAGAAAAAAAGTCACGGATATGTTGGTACTTTATACAAATATTCGTGATAGAAAACGTACCCAATAACCCGCACTTTGGGGAACACGTGCCAATGGAGATGGAAACTCAGATGTCGGCCTGCCTATACAAAGGAGATGTTAGAACCAAGAAGACAGTATAATATTTTCTTTAGCTAGAGTGGTTAAACTGAAACAACCATTGCCAATATAATAGGATAAAATGGAACTTGTGTCAAAACTTACGTCCAAGGCATTGTGAAAAACATGTGAAGAGGTACACCAAGAGCTTCGGCGACGTGTGCATGCCCTGTCAATAATCAACCAAAGTAAGATGTTAACAGGTGAATATCGTCTGTTTACAATAAAGGGTGACTTTGGGGCTATTTGGTTGTGCGTTTACAAAGTGATTAATGTGGCTTGATGAATAAGATAAATAGATCATCAGGAGCTTAAAAGCTATGAATAGTTGAGTAATCTTATACTTACCGCAATGATCAATTTTTTTAAAGGTGTTTCGATGTGCCTTTTGACAATCGTTATCACGACTTCAAGTCAAGATAGCCTGTTTGACAACACTACCAAACACCCCCATAGTGCTACCCTGAAAGCATATATAAGAGACGCTAAAAAGAGGCAATTAGCAACTGACCATAGGCGGGAGGATTTGCAATGATAGCTTGAGCTCGAAAAGGTTTTCCATTTTTCAAATCAGGTTCTGTGCATGCTGGAAGAAGCGATTCAATAATCGCCTTTAGTTGCTTCCTTTGTATAGATATTTCACCAGGTGCCGATGGTATAAGACCTTTATTCCTCGCCATATCTGTAGTTGAATAAAGTTTATAAACACAACAGTTTCTGTATATAAAAAAATATCAAACATGAATTTAATAGAATCGCAGTGAAATGGGTTAAAATATTAAAGGTGGCAACTTTGACCCTTTACTTATGAATAGGTTGATTGGGGTTTATCGCTANTATAAATAACCTGGGCAATCTTGACCAAGCTTACTTAGGATTTTTGGATTTATTTTAAATCCAACAGGTCTAATTAGTATAATTTTTTATGACTTAAGCTAACATGGCATAACTTAAAGAACCTTAATATATAACTCACCACTGCCGCACATTGAGGGAAGAGCCAATCATGAGGACAATCCACTAGAAGAAAAACATCATCCGGAATATCTGGAACTGCATTTCAATTTCACAAGACGGTCAAGAAATCAAAATGCATGTGAATATTGACTTCAAAGGGCCAATTTGGTAAGACTTTGACATGCAGGTCGAAGTGACAAACTTTTAACAAGCCTTGATGCACTCAGCAATTCTACTATTTTAATGTAAAATAAAATTAGTAAATAAAAAAAAGTGTTTGCAGGTCGGCCCAACCCAACCTGTTTTGACCGAAACTAATATTGATCATTGACCTAAATGCCTAACCCATCTAAGTAGCCCATCTAAGAGAGAAGTAATTAGATTATTAATTAATTTTTCAATTGACGTAAAAAAAGATATGAAAATATTGAAGACACTTACAAGTCCCAAGATCTCCCCAACCTCGGTCGATTATCCCCCTTTGTCCTGTTTTTCTCAAGGCCTCCAAAATGATATTCGTGGTTTTCGCCGGATCTTCAAGTGGCTTCAGAAGAAACAAATAACTTATGTTATTATAATAAGATCAGCAACCAATGTAAATTGGCTTAAAAATCCAATAAGAAAATTATGAATTTTGACTCATATGGTCAAACCTATATGATTAGTCATACATAAAACTGCTATTGATCGTATCACAAACATAACATTAAAAGTGATCCATCTGTAAATATAGGTCTATAACACATCAGCATATTCATCAAAATTAGTCGGGTTGACCTTAAAAGTCATTTAACATATTTTCGAAGTTTAAGATTATTTGCTTTGCCCTATAAAACCAAACTATACCTATTTGCTCCACGAAAACAAGATGTTCTAGAAATTAGAAACAATGAGTACGCAAATAAGCTAAGTTAAAAATTAAACATCCATACCATGCTTCCAAACCCGATATATATGGGGGGACTTGTTCCTTTTCCAATCCATTTGATGAATTCTTCGGGTGGTTGATATTTGGATCCAAGATTCAAGAAGCAATAACCAACAACATCAACCAACGAACCCCAATCTGGCATAAAAACCACACATGAGCAAATGAGAAACTGTTATGAACTTGCAAATGGCCAACACAAACAAGAAATTATATTTATAAGCAGAGGTCGATCCAAGATTTTTGACCAGGGTATGAACTCCCGTAACAAGAAAATGCACAGAACCTTCTAAATAATTTTATCTCTGTGCATTATAAAATGTTCTTACCACTTGGTTTAGATACAACATGAGGACTCCACATGTAGCCTGTTGGAAAATGAGATATTGAACCACGGTACATGCTAAAGTATGCAATGGGAGCAAGATTCAACTTCTTTCTGAAGTCGTTTATATATCCTCTTATCCCCCACCAGATCAGAAGATCTACAACTATATACGAGAGCTGTATCGAAAAGAAAGAAAAAAGTCACGGATATGTTTGCCTTCATAATGACCCAAGTTGGACAAATAAATAAGTATATTACTAAGACAGGATAACAAAAAAGGATGTTGGTACTTTATAGAAATATTCGTGATAGAAAACGTACCCAATAACCGGCACTTTGGGGAACACGTGCCAATGGAGATGGAAACTCAGATGTCGGCCTGCCTATACAAAGGAGATGTTAGAACCAAGAAGACAGTATAATATTTTCTTTAGCTAGAGTGGTTAAACTGAAACAACCATTGCCAATATAATAGGATAAAATGGAACCTGTGTCAAAACTTACGTCCAAGGCATTGTGAAAAACATGTGAAGAGGTACACCAAGAGCTTCGGCGACGTGTGCATGTCCTGTTAATAATCAACCAAAGTAAGATGTTAACAGGTGAGTATCATCTTATTAAATGAAGGGTGACTTGGGGCTATTTGGTTGTGCGTTTTTAATGCAGCTTGATGAATAAGATAAATAGATCATCAGGAGCTTAAAGCTATGAATAGTTGAGTAATCTTATACTTACCACAATAATCAATTTTTTTAAAGGCGTTTCGATGTGCCTTTTGACAATCGTTATCACCACTTCAAGTCAAGATAGCGTGTTTGACAACACTACCAAACACCCCCAAAGTGCTATCCCTGAAAGCATATATAAGAGACACTAAAAAGAGACAAGAAGCCACTGACCATAGGCGGGAGGATTTGCAATGATAGCTTGAGCTCGAAAAGGTTTTCCATTTTTCAAATCAGGTTCTGTGCATGCTGGAAGAAGCGATTCAATAATTGCCTTTAGTTGCTTCCTTTGTATAGATATTTCACCAGGTGCCGATGGTATAAGACCTTTATTCCTCGCCATATCTGTAGTTGAATAAAGTTTATAAACACAACAGTTTCTGTATATAAAAAAATATCAAACATGAATTTAATAGAATCGCAGTGAAATGGGTTAAAATATTAAAGGTGGCAACTTTGACCCTTTACTTATGAATAGGTTGATTGGGGTTCATCGTTAACAGGTCAATCCGATAACATACAAAAAATAGCTAACAATGAAAACGAGACAAATGGGCAACCTCGACTAAAATACTATTTTATACAGAAAACTAGATAATTATTGAAATAGTATAATTTTCGCAAGCATATCCTACAGACACCAGTTTCAAAAAAAATCTGGACAAAGAGTGTTTGGGTAAATCCAGACTGACCCGTTCCTACTTGTACTAAGAACTTAGCCATCCTAAATCCCTTTTTAATATGTTACACAACTGCTCATTTTGCCACCTTTAGTCAAATATTGGGAAAAAATTTGATGTGAAAAGACCTCTTACATCCTGCCAAAACACGAGGATCACCACCCAAAGGATAGAAGTCTACACCAGCCGACTCTACAAACGAGCGGAAGTTTGCATGTGTTGCCAGCCTAACATGATGACCAAACTCCTGTAAATAAATGTACATAATTATTTTGGTGGGAACAGCAAACGATAGCCACAATACCTGACTACTTTTTTGGGACTAAAATAAATTGTAAGATGGACTTCTTTTGTACGAGGTGTAATATTATTCTTAGCGTAGACATGCCTGAAGTCTCTTTGAGATGGCAAGAAAAGGTTGAACATCTCCTCTAGTTCCAACCACAAGAACCGCAATGTTTAGTTTCGGGATTGCTCTATTAGAATCCGTAACGATGTAATCCATATCTGGTTGAAATCCTTCAATAGACTGATATTCAAACAGCTCTGAGGGTGCACTCTTAGACAGATCCACTTCCACAGTACCATCACTTTGAATCTTTACAAGTTCCACAATAAGCTTTTGCTGAAAAATAATCAAAAACGAAAACACAAATTATAAGAAACAAAGAATAACAAAAAGTTGATTTTTGTATGTAATTTTGTATATTATACTACCTTTTCACGCTCTGATAATCGGTCTAATTTTAGTTCATGTCGTGGAATCCATGATCGTGACCACCATTTTTCTGTCATTGACCTCGAATATGCAGCCTCCTTATTATCAGGAAAAGGATCCTTATTATCAGGAAAAAGATTTCTACGCACGGTTGCAGGTGCCGTAATGCTATGATCCAAGGCTACAGAATATAAACATAACTTAAATTGTTGGACCAAAGAAAAATACTTTACAATGACGATAGCGAAATGAAAGCAGTCCAGTCTTATTCGTAGAAAATAACTTGTCATATACATAAGTACACAAATTAATGTTCATTTAATCTTTATATAACGATAGTTTGAGAGTGTCACCTCCATGTAGATGCTACATTTGGAATCAGACTCGTTTTTAGGACAAAGATAAATTGTACAGTGGACCCTTTCTCGAGCTACCCAAAATAAACAAGTGCGTACATAGCTTTAAGGACTAACCATACATTAATCTAAACGGTATACAAAATTTATCCGTCTTCTATCAAATATTGCGCTACCATATTCTACACGAAATCCCAGCCGGAATACAAGAAACGTGAAAAATTAACAGAGTTCCATCTAACTTCCTATCTATTTTAAGATTCAGAGCTACGAGCATCATGCAGTCATGTATAACATCAAAGAAAGCAATAAAATTAGGACTTTATTAGCCATTAATATGTCAAATATACATGAGAAAAGCATCATGTACTCAAACTAAGAAAGCATGTCTCCAGTTTAAGCTTAGTACACAATTTTGTTGGAAATGCAATTTCAAAAAGAAAATCAAGAGACGCGGCAATCATGTTAAAATACGCAAAGGGATGAAATGCAGAAACATTGACATGCTTTTAGTCCAACGTCCCTCGTTCTTGCAAATTTCACACTGCAAATGGTTTGCTTGCAACAAAAGAGTTAAAGACCAAGTATGATGGTTCCATAGACTAGTAACTCTCAACTACGACTACGAGGAAAGCATAATTATCATGAAAAACCAAAACCACACACACTATGAAAGTTAGATTCTAAGATCATTCCTAAGTCCTAAAAATGACCATTTTTACTTCGGTCATTTTAGCAGTTCCACTCCAAAACACATGCCACTACATACAATTACGCAATCATACTACAACAACTAGCTCAAAACATAAGGCGATTCGATTATATAACAAGATTCTACAACTTCATAATTAGAATTCATAAACAACTAGCAAAAATCAAACACTGCAGGGTAAGATTACGAACACTAACCCCTTCGTCTATGCGGTGGAGCACTATAACTCAAATCCTTAGTTTTAAATATCTCCTTAGGTGATGAAACATCATCAGACTTTAATTCCGAATTACTCGGGTTTTCGAACTCATTAGAAGTACTAACACCACTATTATCTTTTCTTAAACCCTCATTAATCCCATCATTTTCCATATCATTTGACAACCTTCAAAAACACACAAAACACTAAAAAGTAGCCTACTTTTCAATCTAAGAACCTTATTTAACAAAACCCCAACAAAACCCTTGAATCAATCAACTTAAATCTCAAAAACCAACACTTTTTAAAAGTCAACAAAAACCCACAAAAACCCTTTAACAATAAAGTCTTTAGAATCTAAAATTGCATACAAAAATCCCAAAAAAATCAGAAAAAAATACAAAATTCAGATGGGTTTTTTATAATAAAAAATACCCAGAAATTAATTTCCTTTAATTCCAAGATTCAAAGAGAATTTTTTTTAAAAAAAATAACAAGAAAACAGAGGACTAAAAAGAAAGAAAAACACAAGAAGTAATATGAATTGACGACCACTCCGTCAATTTAGGTAAAGATTATTTTATTATAATAAGATTGTTTAATAAACAAACTTATAAAAATGATTATATTTATAAAAAATTGTTTTTTTTTTTTTTTTTTTTTTTTCCTTGTTGGGTATTTTCACAAGGTTAAGCAAAAGAATGGTATGATGGTTGTTTAGTGTGTGTGTACATTGAGAAACATGTGACTGAAATTTTTTGGTGTTTGGTAGATTTGACCAATTGAAATTATTGTACTTTTTGTGTTGGTATGAAGGGAGTGATCGAGTCGACTAGCCGCTGTGGTCAACAACTCATCACTTTCTTATCAGTGTCACATAATTATTTCGCACATCCAATAATATAAATATATTTCATTTTATACAAACATGTAAAAAAAAATTGGGAAACTGTTAGGTGGTATGCAGCACCGAACCATTGCAAAAAAACACCTTTGACGTGCGGTAATTGTTGGGTGCTCAGGTGATGGCGCGTAGTGAGTGAAACTGGTGGTGGTCCTTCACCGACCATAGTGACTAGCCTTAGACCATTCTAATAAATGGTCGTGTGACCCGGTCATGCCATGAGAGGACGCGTCCTCCCCTAGTACACCCCCACCCCCTTCCCCCGCGCCACCCGACGCATCTCCTAGGCTAATTTGGGTGGACTCGGTCTTATTTTCGACCCCGAGGCTTTATTTTATTTTATTTTATGTGTGAGTATGTATACATGTATTTTGGTGGGGTATATATGTATTTAAGTGGGATATATTTTTGTGGTGACCGCGATCGTCTTATTACACAAAGTTGATTGTGAATTTAGTATTAAATAGATAAAGTTGAGTTGGCACTGATATGACAATGGTGAGCTCGGTCATATGTGCTCATTATTACACTTAGTCTTAGTTACTTGTCGATCATTTTGTTTTTTATGTTTTGTTTCGTGGTCCACATAAATAAATTGGCATCTTTGGTTTGGGGAACATTTATGATTTGACGCTTGTTCAAGGTTTAGTGGTTGAAGACTTTAAGCATCGAATTCAAGTTGGAATAAAATTGGTGAAGGTTCTTTTGTAATCGGAAACTTTTGGTTAATGTGAGATTTTTCAAGAATGATTAAGATTGTGATAAGCTGACGATTACCATTTTTTAATATATTTGGGAGATGTTCAAGATGTTTTATTAGAGGCGCATTTGTCGTAGAAATTTTCAGAATCAATTGTCGGACAGCCTAAGCTAGAAATACTTTTTTCTCAAAAAAATCATATTACTCAATCTATTTACACATTGATGATTTAAAAAATAGGGAAATGATTAATAGACCTAATATATGGACCTAATAAGAGACCTAATGCTTAAATAACTTGTACAGTGCATTTACTGTACAAGTTATTTAAGCATTAGGTCTCTTATTAGGTCCATATATTAGGTCCATCTATCAAGGTTCTAAAAAATAATAAGAAACGAAATAATGTAATGCAAGAGTCATAGTANACCCAACCTAGCAAGTTGACCCGGTTTAAATCGATCCATTTTTTGCCTGGAACGGTTCAACCGGTTGAACCACCCGGGTTGAACCAGGTTTCAAAACATTATGTTAAATTTCCAAATCTTCAAACTTTTATTGTTTTTCGTTTATAACCTATAAACTTTTTTTATCAATAAACTATGTGTCGCTATAAAATCCCGTTGCTATGCACGGGTACTCGTCTAGTTTAAATTATTGTACTTTTTGTGTTGGTATGAAGGGAGTGATCGAGTCGACTAGCCGCTGTCGTCAACAACTCATCACTTTCTTATCAGTGCCACATAATTATTTGGCACATCTAATAATATAAACATATTTCATTTTATACAAACACGTAAAAGAAAAAAAAAAGTTGGGAAAGTGTTTGGTGGTCTGCAGCACAGAACAATTGCAAAAAAAAACACCTTTGGCGTGCGGTAATTGTTGGGGTGCTCAGGTGATGGCGCGTGGTGAGTGAAACTGGTGGTGGTCCTTCACCGATCATAGTGACTAGCCTTAGACCATTCTAATAAATGGTCGTGTGACCCGGTCATGCCATGAGAGGACGCGTCCTCCCCTAGTACACCCCCACCCCCTTCCCCCGCGCCACCCGACGCATCTCCTAGGCTAATTTGGGTGGACTCGGTCTTATTTTCGACCCCGAGGCTTTATTTTATTTTATTTTACGTGTGAGTATGTATACATGTATTTTGGTGGAGTATATATGTATTTAAGTGGGATATATTTTTGTGGTAACCGCGATCGTCTTATTACGCAAAGTTGATTGTGAATTTAGTATTAGAAAGAATAAGTTGAGTTGAAACTGATATGACAATGGTGAGCTCGGTCATATGTGCTCATTATTACACTTAGTCTTAGTTACTTGTCGATCATTTTGTTTTTTATGTTTTGTTTCGTGGTCCACATAAATAAATTGGCATCTTTGGTTTGGGGAACATTTATGATTTGACTCTTGTTCAAGGTTTAGTGGTTGAAGACTTTAAGCATCGAATTCGAATTGGAATAAAATTGGTGAAGGTTCTTTTGTAATCGGAAACTTTTGGTTAATGTGAGATTATTCAAGAATGATTAAGATTGTGATAAGCTGACGATTACCATTTTTTAATATATCTGGGAGATGTTCAAGATGTTTTATTAGAGGGGCATTTGTCGTAGAAATTTTCAGAATCAATTGTCGGACAACCCAAGCTAGAAATTTTTCTCAAAAAAGCATATTACTCAATCTATTTCCACATCGATCATTTAAAAAATAATACAAAACGAAATAATGTAATGCAAGAGTCATAGTAAGAGTTAGTATTTGGATTTGCTTCTAATGTCACGAAGCGCTATAATCAAAATTTTTTTTTTAAACTAAAAGTGTTTTTAATTTTATTTTAGATATTATTAACAAAAGGTCGAAAGCCTTTTTACTATTCTTTGACCAGTAAAGTGGTAGGGAAACAATTAACAATAGCCTCTCCGAGTGGACTTGCATTGCAGCAATAGTTCTTAAAAAAAATGTTGTTTACATGCGATTGGTCCTTGTGATAAATTCAGGGACTGTTTCTGTAAGAAATTACTACAAAAATGTCCTTTCGGTTTACTTATGTTGCAGAAACCGACTCAGAAAATTACAAAAATCGTACCTATCATTACTTGCGATTACACGAACAGTCCCTAGATTAACTCTGCCCTACTACGGAGCGGGTAAAAAATCCTTGTTAAATACATTATTGTAGCATCTTAATAATTGTTTTTTAATATGTTACAATTCTATAATTTAGAGCATGTTTGGCACATTAGATTATGTGAAGATTATGCTTATTTTCTTAAAACATAAGATACTTGAAATATAATCTTTGTTTCACACATATAATTTATTATAGATTTTAAGAAAACAATATTTCATAATCTCTAATTCTAGTTTCAGCAACAGTTACTTGCATCAAACATACCATTGAGAGTTAATAAAGTTGTTCTCCTAAAATAATATTACTTTCAAGTTTGTAACAAACAACTTTTAGAATGATCATTCAAAATGTATAAATTTACCTTCAAATAAGCATTTCATCATTATAATTTTATTTTTCTTTTTTCCCTAGAATTATTTTAATAAAATGTAACAACTATCAAGATTGTTAAAACTAGAAATGATACACAGGTCATCTAAATATCAAACAACTTAATACCGCAAAATAATAAAAGACATGGATTATTATAAAACAAAAAAACTCGCCAACATATAACCCTAATCAACCGATGTTGTCACCAAAATAAGCAGACGTTGTCGCCAGACAAAAATTATAAATATAAGCTTAGGTTTCTCAAGTTTATGCATGCTATATGGGAGTTAGCGTCATAGGATGAATATTTACAGTTTTTTTTTAAGGTTTTTCAAACCTTTTATTGTATCGAGAAATGATATGGAGACCTAAACTTAGGCCTAATTTTAGGCCTAAAGCCAAGTGTCATCATCTTAACGGTTGCAGGCAGAGACTCACTTATTTTACAAATCATCAAGATGGTGCCACTTAGTTTTAGGCCTAAAATTAGGCCTCCCTATCATTTCTCTATTGTATCTATATCAAGTGCAAAATTTGATTATCAATAATATTCCTGGCTAAACTTGTTAGCAACCATTTAGAATGCATGACACATATTTTAAGATGAAGTAACAACCGGTGACAATCTAAATATGTGATATATTGCTAGAAAGATAAGTATTATCAATAATGCATTTAATCACTTGTTAGCAACATATCTGGTTAATATGATTTGCAAATGAATTAGGTTTTGCTAACACCCTTTAGTAGGCTTAAGCTAACCGTGATACCCGTAGCAACTGCTGATCTATTGTGTCAGGTAATCCACTGTTAGTTTGAGGTTTGATTTGATTTGGGAATTGGGAATTAGATTTTAGTGCATATTTCAGAAAGGTTAGGTTAAGCTCTTTTTCGTTAGGTGCATCTATCCATAGGTGGTGCTCCTCAACCGCCCACAAATAAGGCATTCACATTTAAGATCATGGGAGGTGCTTGCAAGATTATGTAGTTGTTAATTTGTCTGAAGCCTAGATAGATTGTCCTTAAGTAGTTGCCTCAATCTTATATAGTAGTTCATCCATTTATTTTATTGTCATTTATTTTTCTCGTTAATACAATCTTCAAAAGCCTAATACTTTACTGATGTTCATAAAACCTTCAAAATGCCAAAAATAAGTCCAACTGTTAGGACATTAGGAACAGGGGCGGTTTTGGGCCGGCGCACCATCAGCAACCGAGCCGGGCCCAACCCACTAAGGGGTACTAAAAATTTTTATACCCATTATATAACTAGGCCCACCCACTAAGGGGTACTAAAAATAAACCCTATTAATCATTTAATCCTATGCCCGCTTCTTAGTTCTTCTGCCCCTCCTACTGCAGCAGCAGGTATTAAATTTAATCTATTCTTTTTGTTTAGGTTAATAACTATGAAAATGTGACCTCAGATTGTTTTACTTAGTTAGGATACATTTGCCACAATCCACTACTTCAATATAGAAAACTGTTTCTGTTTGTTATTCACTGTCTATTTGACTATTTAGAATTAGAACCTGCGTTAGCTTTTTATATAGTCAATTGGCTGATTTTTACATTCCTTTTAATATACAGTATTACAGTATATACTCAATTGAGTAATTGATATTTGACAAATGACAAATTTTATAATGTTATTTTTTTTTTCATATGTAGCTTGCTTAAAAAAGAAATTTGCCCCCTAAACATAAGCATCCGGTAGTTTAACGAAAAGAAACGCAAAACTAGTGGCGCTTATAAAGTTCAAAAAGGGGCTATGAATAAATTTCTCAAAAAATAAGATGCGGGTCCTTCTAAATGTTGAATGAAAAAATGATGGTAATCAGGAATTAAATATTGGGGCATTTTTTTTTTTTTTTTTTTTTTTTTTTTTTTTTTTGACGTTCTCAGCACCGCCCCTGATTAGGAAGCCGCATTTATTCCATATCGCTATTCCCTTAGAGAACGAACTCCGTCCGTTTACTTGCTTATACTACTTTACAACAATTAGGTACACTGTATATAGGATGAAAAACTTCCTCAGAAATTAAAAATTTACAAAATAATGTAATCCAAGAATCACAAAAAGGCTTGTATTATGATTTTTTTTCTAAATTCCTGAAATACTAAAATAAAATCTTTACCTAAAAAACCACAAAAACACCACGTACCCAACCAACGACCGAATGCACTACATTGAAACTTAATAGCGATTTCAGCTAAAATCACTATATGAAAACTAACACCGTCTACACTCATACTACATACCATAGGCGCTTAATTAACCATAAGCAATAAAGATATTGTAAAGCAAAATAATAATGCACATATGAAAATCCAATAATCAAGGTGATAGGTGATACGCTCCTACGTCCAAACTCATAACTACTTAATAAAGTCAAACATCCAACATCCAAGAACGAAAACGAGGTAAAACCCAACTCTGAACCTATACGTTGCGACGAAATCCGCATGACCTTCAAAACTAGACAACTCGATCACGCCATGTAATCCGACTCTAAACTATCCTTTTACTCGCATAATATATACAGGAATACAACAACAACAACAACATACACAACCTGTTGGGGCAAGGTATGAAAGAGGTAGAATGTAGACATATCCTATCTCTACCCCAAGATAGACCCGAAAGTAGAGAGAGGTTTCCAGTAAGACCTCCGGCAAGTGAAAAATATGTACAATAATATAAATTATTAATTTTTGATCTTGTAAATTAGTTCAACTAAACATATAAAATTGAATAACATAGTGCATACCGAGTTCTGCTCAGAAAAATAGCACTTCTAACTTTAAATGTTTCCACTTTAAGCAACCAATTACGTGAAACATGTTGGACACTGACTTGGTATGAGTTGTGCTAATCAGATACTCTGAAAAAGAAAGTATTTTACGATCAAAAGTACTTTACACACTCTCACATACAAGACGCATAAACAAGGGATGTGCAAAGCCTTAAAACATGAACCGTTGCACATGACGTAATCATAATGGCAACTACCCATTTCACGTAAATGTAACATTGTATTATTTATAAATAAAGCATGTTAGTCCATTTGACTTATTATTGTAAACATCATAATAATTGCATTAAACAAAGTTCACATCACGTAAGCCATTTTTAGTATTTAAGATATGACCTAACACATAAACTCTTGTACGTTCGTCGATCATCATTAAAGGTATGTAAATGCTGATACTACGTAATATATTATGTATGGACTTACAATGTATGATTGGTTGGTGAAACTAATAATTTGGAAATAAAATTGGTTGGTAAGATTATTGATTTAGGAACTAAAAAACCATTAAAAAAATACGATACATTAAATTAGCCAAACTGTCATCGATTATAAAACTTCAATTTTTTTTATTATTATTTTTTTTCTTTTCTTTTATAGATTGGGAACTATATTTATAAACTGCTCAGCTACTATGCGCTACACGACGAGGTTAACTGAAGACTGAAATAACAACTTTTAATTTAACCGTTTAGTAAAAATGAATCAATGTTCACTACCATGCACATACGTTTAAAGAGGGTCGGGTGCAGTTTGTGTTATCAAGGCCTCACATTAGCTTTTACTTTATGACATTCTTATAACACAAAACTAAAAAAATATCTTCTCAATAACATTCTTATAACACACAATTAAAAAACCCAATTTTACACTAAAAATAATAATAACAATAAATAAAATTACATATAAGCCGCTCGTTATACAATTGGGCGGTACCTATAACGCTTGAGCCAGTGTAGTATGACGCCGTTATAAGTATAAAAAATTTCCATGCAACACCACTTTAAGAGTTGCACCATGCACTCTTAGTGTTCTTTATTAGATAGGTATATTAAATATGTTGGCCAAGCCTAGTTATGCCTGGTTATTGGTTTCGGGTCCATTAGAGTTTTAAGGTTTTATTACATTTGTATATACAAATATCACATTGTTAATAAACGAATCTTTACGGGGTTAACATCATTTAACATGACTAATATTCTTCACAAGCCTTTTACCATTTAACATAACGACAAATAATTACCCAATTTACGTTACAGTGACCATCTTGCGTTACCTGTATTTTTCGGAAGTCCTATGTCTTTCTTTATCTCGTAATTAAAACGTTTGATGGTATCATTTTGTGTCATAAATTCTCACTTGTACTTGTTTCTGTTGGAAATATGGTTATAGAATTAATACGTAAATGTCTAGAATCGAACACGAGACCTCGGGATTGCACACATTGCAAATGAGTATTAAGGAAAAATAATAAATGTATTTTTATATTTATTATTAGACACAAGTACTTAACGGACGTTAGTGTTTACCGTTAAATGACTAACGACCGTTAGACGAAAATAAGGAAAGAAGTGTTTATGTAAAATTAGGAAACAAGAAAAGTTCTAGAATCCCCTAAGGATTCTAAAACCGGTCGTGGGGTGCCATGGGGTATCCAAAACCCTAACTTGTTCCCTACTCTTCCTAATTAGTATATAAACAAATCTAGGGTCATTGTTTTCACATCCCTTTTGTGCACACAATTATCCCTAACTTTCTTTCTCTCTTTTCTTCCCTCAAACCGATCGTACAAACACCCTAGGGTATTTGTGGGTCGAATTTTGTGAACCAAAATTATTCTTGTGTAGTTTCTTGCAAAACCTTAATACGGTTTAATTTGTGTGTACAAGAACGAGGTAACAACACACTATTGTTGTTATCAAGAGATCGAATAACAAAAAGGTAAGGGGTTATTCATAGATCTACATAAACCCTAATTAGGGTTCATAACTTGTTCATTCCCAATCAAGAATTGCATAAGGTACGTTTACTATTTATGTTTTAGTTAACTTTTATGTGTTATACTAGATCCTATGCTTCCGCTATTATGTGCTACTTTGTATTAGTAATTTATTATGATAGTCATGATTATAAAATTCTAACAGTGGCATCACGAGCCATGTATAACATGTAATTGCTTACTAAAACCAATAAAAAACGTATCTTGATTGTTTTAGATAACATGTTATTGTTTTCTAGGGTTTTTCTTTAGTTTTTGTGAAAAATTAAAAAACCCTAACCCTAATTTAGGGGGGGTCGAAACTTCCATGAACCCTAATTAGGGTTTTGTGTCTTTGATTAATTAATTGTTAATTGATTAGAAACCCTAGGTTTGTAACATGTTTATGTGTACAACTTGGTAATTGGTTTGCATGAATCCATGACGAAACATGCATGTTAGTCATGGATTATTATTTATTATGTTTTATATGCAAGTATGTGATCCACAACGTAGTAATTAGATAGATCTAGAATTGGGGAAGACTCCAATTATAATTAAAATCAATTTACTTATGTGGTGTATTAATTAACCTAAGCTTACGCAATCGTTTAGGCGATGTATGTGGCTCACTTGTGCAAAGTGAAAGTTTTGGTTAATTATGCACATGATAACCTAGAATTGTTTTAATTAGGGTTTGATCTAATTAAGCTTGCATGCGGCTATGTGTTTTCACCTTGTTTATTTATTAGTTGATTGTATTGTTTTCTTTTAAATTACTTGTTAATTGTTATGTGTTTATTTAATTGTAAGCAATAACAAGGGTAGTTTTCAAAAGAAAAATTAAATTGGACTAATAATGGTGAAACATAGTTTTGAGTTTTCATAAACTTTTAATTGGTTGAGGTGACTGTTCTTTAACGTTTTCAAGGCTCAATGGCATACTATAAGGTGAGGCATAAGTTTGGTTTCGCATTAAATTGTGGCCTTAGAGAGACTCCATTCTGTCTCTACGCTCGCTTGTATGTCATCTTGGATTCCTTTTAGATCGAAGCCTCTTAGTGCAATGTTGTAATTCGCTCAACGCACCAATTAAAACTTTGATGATGCTCACTTTAATGAATTGGATTTATAAAAATTGTTTTGTAAAATTTATGTCATAAAGATGAGTGCATGCATCTTTATACATGTTTTTGACACATCAAAAACTAAATACCCTAAAATTTAAGTCACATGCCATCTAACTATAAGGAACACTTGAAGTTAATTTTGGGTATGCGTGAGACCTGGACCAAGATTAATGACAAGGTAAATTTCCGAGTGTGCGTGAGACCACACATGGAGAATTTGCAGTTTCTAAGTTAGACGACTTAAGTAAGTTGATGCGTGAGACCTAGAGCTTACGGCATGAGATGGGATGAAACATGCTTACATTGCAAATTGATGAATCAATTTGATGTAAATCCCATAATTTTCTAGGAATTGGAAAACTTGTTTGCCAATTATTGTTCGACAGATTACCATCTTTTATAAAGATTCACTATATGGCAGATCAACTGACGTAGTGAAATTATGAAAAGTTGGATCCTAGGTTTTCAAGAAAATTATTTGGTTATATTATATTTCCATGGGTATTATATTTTCTTGAAACATGTATTATCGAAAATACTAAAATTGAATTTTGCAAATTCTTTTAAATGTATTTATGCAACATTGAACCGTAAACATAAGTTATCCTTTTCACAAGTAAATTGATCTATACCCGTATGGGTTTTTGGTTAGGATCAAATTTACGAAAAGAATAAATATAGTCTTCTTTCCATATAGAGAAGTGTGAGACTTAATCCTAATCCTTTTCATGAATGAGAAAGGTATAATAGGATAATTAGAATTGTTTATTTTCTAAATAAATAACTCATAGCAATCTTTAATAGTAAGATGATTTGCACTTTATGAGTTATTAAAATAGAAACTAGACAAATTACCGCAAAATGGTAAAAGACAAACTAGCAATTTTATCTAGTTGTTTTGTTTTGACCATTTAAAGATACTACATACAATTGTTGGTATGATAGATCAATTCAGGAAGAAATTGCATGCCCAGTTTTTTCAAGTTAATAGTTTGGAATGTGATGAATCACATTTACATAGTAGAATACATTCTTTTAGAACCTATATAATTGTTGGAATGGGTTTTTCTCAAAAGATGTAGGAAAGTAAATAGTACACTAATTCCTTTCACTGATTAATGAAACATTTACAATGTTGTCAAATTCAGTGGGAGTATTGTGTGCCTATTACTGAATAAAGGATTATTGTAATGTTCTCTAATTCAGTGGGAGTTATAAGACTTTTGTCTTGATTGTATATCTCAGATTATCTTTTGTATATCTCAAGATAATTACTTTCTAAAATATAGACATTAATATTTTCAAGGATAGTCATGTACGTTTCCTTGATTGATTGAATGACTCTATATCTACTAGTTATGTTAACATATTGACACAAATCATATTGTTCACAATAACAAACGCGTGCGTGTTGTTTATGTGGCACTTGATGTTGTTCCATGCACAAGTGGGAGAAATCTTAGTTGTGTGCAAGGTACAACACATAGTAATATGATTTATAGGATTCTCTTAACTGCAAAGGAAGAGATTATAATTCTAATATGATTAATACATCTAATCTAAGAAACGCTTGGTGTTGAAATTTAGTAAACGTGAGACGCAGACTAAATTCCAACAACAAGGTGAATTTCCATGTATGCGTGAGACCTACATGGATAATTTACTGTTTCTAAATTAGACATCTATTAGAACATGTGTTAATATGATAACAAGACAACTTCAAATATTTATGTATTATTGGAATGACATAAATGCATGAAGTAATATAATACTACTTCAATAATTATGTATTCTTAGAATGACATAAATAAATGAAGTAGTGAGTTAACTTAAAAATATTATTGAAACCAAATGATGGTGTTCATGATTACTTTAATTATACATGTTTATATTATATTCTATAATTATAAACATGAAGTCTTTTAAGTATTACAAGACTTATAATAAAGTAAGACGTTAACTTGTTATGGTCTTTTAATTAAGACATATACAAGAAGTCATTGAGTTGATCAATGATTAATAACGTGTAATGGGATTATAACAGTTTATTATAAAGATTCACTATATGGCAGATCAACTGACGTAGTGAAATTATGAAAAGTTGGATCCTAGATTTTCAAGAAACTAAGATGGTTATATGAATATTTCCATGGGTATTATGCTTACTTGAAAATATTTTCTTATCGAAATACTAAAATTGAATTTTGCAAATTCTTTTATATGTATTAATGCAACATTGAACCGTAAACATGGGTTATTCTTTTCACAAGTAAATTGATCTATACCCGTATGGGTTTTATGGTTAGGATCAACTTTACAAAAAGAATAAACAAAGACTTCTTTCCATAGAGAAATGTGTGAGACTTAATCCTAATCCTTTTCATGAATGAGAAAGGTATAATAGGATAATTAGAATTGTTTATTTTCTAAATAAATAACTCATTGCAATCTTTAATAGTAAGATGATTTGCACTTTATGAATTATTAAAATAGAAACTAGACAAATTACCGCAAAATGGTAAAAGACAAACTAGCAACTTTATCTAGTTGTTTTGTTTTGACCATTTAAAGATACTACATACAATTGTTGGTATGATAGATCTATTCAGGAAGAAATTGCATGCCCAGTTTTTTCAAGTTAATAGTTTGGAATGTGATGAATCACATTTACATAGTAGAATACATTCTTTTAGAACCTATATAATTGTTGGAATGGGTTTTTCTCAAAAGATGTAGGAAAGTAAATAGTACACTAATTCCTTTCACTGATTAATGAAACATTTACAATGTTGTCAAATTCAGTGGGAGTATTGTGTGCCTATTACTGAATAAGGGATTATTGTAATGTTCTCTAATTCAGTGGGAGTTATAAGACTTTTGTCTTGATTGTATATCTCAGATTATCTTTTGTATATCTCAAGATAATTACTTTCCAAAATATAGACATTAATATTTTCAAGGATAGTCATGTACGTTTCCTTGATTGATTGAATGACTCTATATCTACTAGTTATGTTAACATAATGACACAAATCATATTGTTCACAATAACAAACGCGTGCGTGTTGTTTATGTGGTACTTGATGTTGTTCCATGCACAAGTGGGAGAAATCTTGATTGTGTGCAAGGTACAACACATAGTAATATGATTTAAAGGATTCTCTTAACTGCAAAGTAAGAGATTATAGTTCTAATATGATTAATACATCTAATCTAAGAAACACTTGGTGTTGAAATTTAGTAAACGTGAGACGCAGACTAAATTCCAACAACAAGGTGAATTTCCATGTATGCGTGAGACCTACATGGATAATTTACTGTTTCTAAATTAGACATCTATTAGAACATGTGTCAATATGATAACAAGACAACTTCAAATATTTATGTATTATTGGAATGACATAAATGCATGAAGTAATATAATACTACTTCAATAATTATGTATTCTTAGAATGACATAAATAAATGAAGTAGTGAGTTAACTTGAAAATATTATTGAAACCAAATGATGGTGTTCATGATTACTTTAATTATACATGTTTATATTGTATTCTATAATTATAAACATGAAGTCTTTTAAGTATTACAAGACTTATAATAAAGTAAGACGTTAACTTGTTATGGTCTTTTAATTAAGACATATACAAGAAGTCATTGAGTTGATCAATGATTAATAACGTGTAATGGGATTATAACAGTTTATGTCTTCTTATAGAAACATGAACAAGAAGTAACTTGATTAATAAGTACTTAGGTTATAAAGCATGCAAAGTGGCTTGGAAATTCTATTTTATCATTAAGCTGATTTAGTTGGTAAATAGACAAGCTAAAAGATATAAGTTTATCTTTCATATTGATAGATTGTCTGACAATGTGAGTCCTAATAAAATACCACAAGTTTATGGTATGTTCGGTTAGGAGAATCAAACTTTATTGTTATTGTTTGATTAAAGATAACTATAACTTCTTTCTTCCAAAAGTTATCAAGGTTAGAAAATTGAGTATGAATTTAATATACTCAATTAGACTCCTAGAAGATTTATAAGACATCCTGGAATGTGATGAATCACATTAAGTCTTAAAATTGAAGTTCAGAATTTGTTAAGATACTTATGTGAAAGTTATTAACAAAGCATGTCAGGAACTCTCAATGTGTATTTGTAATATCCCAAAAAGAGAAAATTGGATTGTTGCTCTTATTGCTAAGTATTTATAGATAGTCTATAGATTACTAAAGGCAAGTGGGAGTTTATTACAAAATACATAATCTTCTAAAAACACACTAGTAAAGATCATGATGAGGCTTAACATGTAAATGATAAACCTCATGATGATGGAATTATCATTCATAGATCCACTTGGATATCTCAGGTATTTGATTAATATGCTGGGAATTATATGATGAAGTATTACCAAATAATGGATTGGGTAAACTACTCATACTATGAATGTTATAGATGCTGTTCATAAAGATATTCAAATTTTACAAATTTGGTTTATCTTAATTCTTAATAGTTAGAGAATGATGATGAGTTTATTCAAAGATAATGTAACCCTAGTGGTTTAAATCTTTGTTAAAACTCATATGGACAAAATTGTATACATATTTTAATGTATGTCTTATGACAAGATTATTAATCATATTTAAGCAATTAACTATGATTGAATACTCTTTCCTAAGCACATTAAAAATACAAAGATGGTAATTGTCATATTTATATGAATATGAAATTTGACAATGAATATCAAAACTCTTTCTTGAATGATTACTTGAGCGAGGACGATAAGTAATCAAAGGGAGTTTATGAATTCAAATAAATCTTTGGAAGTATACAAAGCGCAATAATCCATGAATGGATAATGCATGCATCTAGGAGATTACTCTTATGATTAATTGTTAAATCAATGTTTTGATTTATAATTGGAATAAGGTAATTTCTAAGTATTCCTGAAAGCTAGTGGGAGTATTATGTTTGATTTACTAAATCATATATGTTGTATAACATATAAGAAGTAAAATTCCATATAAGTAAAATGTTAAGTCTTATTGGAATGAAAATTTACTTAGATGATTTAGAAAATAAAACATACAACCTTGGAACAAGAGTTTATTGTTTAATAAACTTGTGCGGTAAATAAATCTAATAGAATATGATATATCATTTTGAAAGACTAAATATATATATATATTTGTAAAGATATAGCATGAATAAAATCTAAGTATGACTGAAGGATTTTCGTGTATATCATTTTATTGTTGTATCATGCTCAATGATTCGACAATATTTGATATCCAATCAAAGTTATTATATAACTTGTGTAATGAATATTCTAATGGAATATGTTTGGTCTTAGAATAACGATCCTCAACCTGGAACTGCTCCTAAATTCTAAGTATATACAATATAGCAAATTGTTGCGTAATTGTTATAGCCGACAGTAAATCTTGAAAGATTGGAAGGCATCAAAATTACACAATGGATATTAAGTTTACGGGATTTTAAAGAGCATATTGTAGTTTTAATACAATGATGCTAGTTTAATTGAGATGACACTCAATACTAGTCATGGTAGGATTTTATCCTTGTTAATGGCCATGTGAACTAGTTGTGCTCGACTAAGAGCATAGTTGCATTATACATTAAAGAATTAGAATACTTTAAACTTTAAAATGTTTGAAAGTTTGATTGTCATAAATTGATGGTTGAGGATATCACATCATTTATGAAATATTGTGTGATTATATCAAGATAGTTGGATACACACATACAAGAATTTTGCTAATTAAATTCTTGAAATAAGTATTCTCAAAATTATTATAGATCAAAGTTAGTTGATTTATGCCTAGTCAACAAGTATGATTGACATGACTTGAGGCATAATTCATTAACTAGAATTATCATGCATTGATCTATTTTAGTATTTGGATAAAAGGATGTAATGTACGATTATTAATTTCCAATGAAATAAAGAATGGTTTGTTTATTTACATTGCTTTAATAATATATATCCTTGTTTTTGCATGTTTATATCCTTGAATAATTTCATTATTCTAAAACTGTCCATTGTTGGTTAATAATATGGGAATATTATTAAGGGAAGACAATTAAGGTATTCAATGAATTGGATATTGGACTTATCCCAAACTAAATGATTTTACTTATCTAAGTAAATCATAATTAGTTATCCTCGGACTTGAGATGCCAGATAAGTGTCATGAATGTAGTGCATTTCTGTGGAGCAATCTACCGCTATCCGTAACTGGTAGTTATAAGGGTTGTTTTCAGAAGTGTTGCAAAGTTCATGGGTTAGTCTTGTAGTCAAGATAGAATTTGTTCCTTCAAATTTGTTTTGAAGTTTAATACTATGGGCCACTCGTAGGATTGACAAAATGTTTGTGTGGCCACACCCAAAGTCTATCTGGAATACGTTCAGATGTTTTGGTAATTTTGTTCAATCATTGATAAACGAGAAACTGAATATTAATAAAGATTTATTTCTTTATTAATCAGAGTATTAGAAACAAAAGGATAATAATAACGATGAATCGTTAAGGGTTTTTCCAGGAAACTCAGCTCGGTTTGAACTAGGGGTATTGGAGTGTTGCAAGACGCCGACCAATATCATTTTACTATTAATAAATAACCAAGTGGGAGCTGTTGGAAATATGGTTATGAATTAATACGTAAATGTCTAGAATCGAACACGAGACCTCGGGATTGCACACATTGCAAATGAGTATTAAGGAAAAATAATAAATGTATTTTTATATTTATTATTAGACACAAGTACTTAACGGACGTTAGTGTTTACCGTTAAATGACTAACGACCGTTAGACGAATATAAGGAAAGAAGTGTTTATGTAAAATTAGGAAACAAGAAAAGTTCTAGAATTCCCTTTGGATTCTAAAACCGGTCGTGGGTGCCTAAGGGTTTCCCAAACCCTAACTTGTTCCCTACTCTTCCTAATTAGTATATAAACAAACCTAGGGTCATTGTTTTCACATAGCTTTTGTGCACACAATTATCCCTAAACTTCTCTTCCTCTTTTTCTTGTCTTGGCCGATCGTACATCACCTCCCAAGGGTTGTGGGATCGATTTTGACAAACCAAAATCATTCTTGTGTAGTTTCTTACAAAACCTTAATACGGTTTAATTTGTGTGTACAAGAACGAGGTAACAACACACTATTGTTGTTATCAAGAGATCGAATAACAAAAAGGTAAGGGCTTATTCATAAATCTACATAAACCCTAATTAGGGTTCATAACTTGTTCATTCTCAATCAAGAATTGCATAAGGTACGTTTACTATTTATGTTTTAGTTAACTTTTATGTGTTATACTAGATCCTATGCTTCCGCTATTATGTGCTACTTTGTATTAGTAATTTATTATGATAGTCATGATTATAAAATTCTAACAGATCATATTGGTCAAACTTTGACTGGTCAATTCTCCTCAATTATTGACAGAACTTGGGCGCGAATTTATCCCGCCAGTTATTCCCGTCGACATGTCGACGGGACAATATTAATCACGAATTGTTTCGTAATTAACGTGTGATTAACGTTAATTACTGTGGTGCTTTATCAGTCCCGTCGACATGTCGACGGGATTATAAGAGTATAAAATAATTATGTAAAGTAATGTCCAATATAAATGGCGGGAATTTTCCCGCGTTACTTATCCCGTCGACATGTCGACGGGATAATCTGCCCAAAAATTCTTCCTATATATATCCCAACAAAATCATTCCCGTCTCAACTTTTACCCGTGAACATTCTTACAAAACATTTCCGTCTCATTTTACAAGACAAACATGACTTGGCGTGGTTGCACAGTTGAAGAGGAGTACTCAAAAATATTGTCACACGAGCTCCTCTTTAATGAAGTTATGTTACATTGGGGTCATGCAGTTTATGAGGAGTATGGTTCTTTTAAGGACGCTGAACCGTGGATGAGAGACAGGATTATCGAATGGTGTAGGAAAAAGTCGTACTACAAAGAGTACATGGAAGAGCTAGATGCTGCTGAAGCTCAAGCTGCTGCTGAAGCTCAAGCTGCTACTGAAGCTGAAAGCAGGTTTCACATCGACACCGAAGTTGATAACCTGGAAAATAGGATCGCAAATGTTGAAGCTACATTTGCACGTATCAAGGAAATGAGAGCAAGGAAGGGAAAAGATGGTGCGAGTTCGAGCAAAGCGGGAAGTAGCCGCAAAAAAATAAAATAAACGGGTTGTTTAGTTTGAGTTGTGTTGTCGAGTTGTTTAGTTTGAGTTGTTTTCGTTTGGTTGTCGAGTTGTTTAGTTTGGTTGTCGAGTTGTTTAGTTTGAGTTTGTATGAAAATGCATGTGGTTGAGAACCCTTGGTTGTTTTAAATAAACAGTTTGCCTTCGTGTGTGATAATTGTGATATTGTTCCTTCAGTTTTATTATTTCTGCGTACGAATTTAAAATATAAAGACGTTTCTTCATGAAGCCCTCTTGGATCCTTGGATCAATTTCCCATCTAGAATTTTCATGATTCCTTCATTCTCATCCATTCAATCATATTCCAGGGCCTTCTATCCAATGGAATTGCTTGATTTGTCCACATGGGAAGGATGTGACGTGTCCTTGGCAGAAAGGTCTAGAGAAAACGAGGTTGTGACAGGTTTACCAGGGGTGAATATGTGGAGAGGATGGTGAACAGTAAAAGGGGAGGGGTAAAAGAAGCGGGGTATTTTTTTTATATTTATTTGACTGTGGGTTGTGGGTTTGACCGGGCTAAGGATTTGGGTGGACCGGGTATTGGTTTGTGTGGGCTTGGAAATTTTAAGAAGTGGTGATGGGCTGTTGTTGGGTTTTTATTTAAATGGGTTTAGTTCAAAGGTGGTAGTGGGATAAAGGATTAAGTAAAGGATTTAATGGGTTTTGGGTGTTTTGTTTATTAAATGGGTAAGTTATACTTTGGGTTTGTAGTTAATATTAGGGACCAAAAGTGTAAACTCTGAAAATTTGAGGACCAATTCTGCCATACTTCACAAATATTATTCAAAGGCCTTTTTGACAATTCTTGAATTATGAGGGACCATTTTAGCTTATTTTGACAATTTAGCTTTCCCGGCTCCGGCCTTTGACTATTTTCATATCTCGTGCTCGTTTTTTTTTTGTGATTTTGGCTCGGTTTTTGTCCGTTTCTCATATTTACTTACCTGCATGTACAAAAACACAAAAACATATATAGTTGGCAATTATTCGTTAGTTTTTGGTCTTTTTGGTCTTAATTTGGTCAAGAAAAGGTATGTGTTTAAGCACATACCAAAATCCCCCAGACTAAGATATTGCCGTGTCCTCACGCAATGTTATGAGCTCACACCTTTGAAATCAAAATTCCTCATCTCTTTCTACTAACTTTGAAAGTAGCAAAA